>PVLD010008908.1:0-80663 GCA_004027595.1 Dinomys branickii | reverse complement strand
AAAAGAAAGAAAAAGAAAAAGAAAAGAAAAGAAAAAGAAAAAGAAAAAGAAAAAGAAAACTAGAATTGAATCCCAACATATCACTAGATGTTAAATGTGATTAGGCTAAACAATGCAATTAAAAAGTAGACATTTCAGATTAGATTTTTTAAAAGGCAAGAATATCTCACACCATCTACAAAGAAAATCACTTTAAATACAAAGGCATAGATTGATTAAAAGAACAAGAAAACATATATAATGTGAACACGACTCTAAAGAAAGCCAAAATGACTCTATTTGTGTTAGGCAAGGTCAATTTCAAAGCAAGAAACACAACCAGGGTAAGTAACGGCATTACCCACGGATAAAGGTAAAGGAGGCAGTACTGGAGGAGTCCTAACAGTGCTAATGTATATAAATCAAACCACAATGCTGCAAACTTACTTCAAACATAGAAACAGAAGTTGAACTGGGAATATTCACAATTATAACTAGAGACTTCCACATTGATTTCTCAAAAAGAGATGAGGGTTGGGCATATAGCTTGGTGGAATAAATGCCTGCCTGGCCAGTGCAAGGTCCTGAGTTTGATCTCTGCTACTGCCAAAAAAAAATTATCAATAAGAGGTGAAAGGTGAAAGAAATGCACAGAAAATTAGCAAGGATATAGACAACTTCAACATTATCATCCAGTTTGACCTAACTAACCTTTGTAAGATACATAACCCAAAAACAGTAGAATACATAGTATTTTCAAGTACACATAAAAAATTTATCAAAACAGATTATATATTGGGTAATAAAACACATACCAATAAAATTAAAATAATTGAAATGATCCGAAGTATGTTCTTTGGCCAAAAAGAACTTGAACTAGAAATTTGTAATAGATAACAAAAAAAATTTAAATATCTTGAAATTTTGAGAACATTTCTAAATAAATCATAGATGAAAACAGAAATAATAAAAAAGCTAGAAAAATGTTTTGAACTAAATGAAAATATAACACAACATATCAAAGTTTGTGAAACACAGCTAAAGTGATATAAAGAGAGAAAATTACAGCGATAAGTTATAAGGTGGATTTCTGGTCATAGCTTTGTCCAAGTCTAAGCTCCTACCTTAAGAACATAGAGCAAAGCAACACAGATGCGAAGTAACAAAGTAGAAATAGTGAGGATATCAGCAGCAATCAATAACTGAAGAAGAAAAACAATAAAACCAAAAAAAAAGAGCAAAACATACTGTTTTTAAAATACACATCTGATAAAGGACTTCTATCCAAAATACATCACAACCCAATAAAGAAAGACAACCTAACGTAACAACAGACCAAAGATTTGAAAGACTTCTCAGCAAAGCAGATGCACAAACAGCAGATAAATATATAAAAGGATGTTAGCAGAGTTAGTCATCAGGAAAATTTGAAATTAAAATGTAAGAGGACATCACACCCCACTCATTCTAGACTAAAAACTAGAAAGATTGACCATACCAAGGATTTGCAAGAATGTAGAACTGGAATTCTCATGTACTGATTGGGAAATGTAAAATAGTACAACACACACTTTGGAAAATGCTTTCTTAGTTTCTGAAAAGGTTAAAAAAATTTTTTAAACAAATGATCCAGCCAAGGTATTTAACATGTCTGTAAGAATGTTTTTGTACAGTGGCTGCTAGCAGCAACCTCCTCGGTAGTGTATGCAGCCTGCTGCTTGTCTTGGCTGACTGAAAGGACCTTGGAGACAGTTTCCCAGGGCACGTCTGAGTGTCTGTCTTTTGCCATCCTTAGTTGAGACCCCAGAGTGGCATGCGGGTGCCTTTAGGAAGCCCCAGGGCACAGTGGTGAGGGTTCACATTGGATGGGTCATCGTGTCCATCTGTACCAAGCGCAGAACAAGGAACACAGGAGCGAGGCCCTACACAGGGCCAAGTTCAAGTTCCCTGACCACCAGAAGATCCATATCTCCAAGAAGTAGGGCTTCAATGCAAATGAACCTGAAGACATGGTAGCCAAGAAGCAGCTCATCCCTGACGGCTGCGGGGTAAAATACATCTCGATTGTGGCTCCCTGGACAAGTGTCAGGCCTTGCACTCCTGAAGGCTTCCACTGCCCCATCCCTGCCCTTATAGCATGTTCACCAGTAAATCTTATTTCTGACCTCTCAAAAAAGAATGTGTATGAATGTTTATAGCAGCTATATTTACAATAGCAAAAAATTAGAATAAAAAGCTTAGCAACCAATGAATGGATTAAAAACTAGTGTATGAGGAATTACTACTCAGCAAAGAGTAAGAGTAAGAAGATGAAGAAAAAGAAGGAAGAAGAGAGAAAGAGGGAGGAGGAGGAAGGGGAGAATAAGCATGAGTGAATCTCAAAATGAGCGTGGTGAGGAAAAAACACTATGTATTATGCACATATTATGTGTTCGTGTTTATATATATAATCATATAGAATATGATTCTGTTTAGATGCAGTTCTAGGAAATAGATATCAATGCACAGTAACAAAGACAGACCGTGCCTGCCTGGGGTGTGTTAGGCTGTCTAGGAGAACAGGAAGGAAGGGTAGACAATAAGGAATAACGAGAACAATTTTAGAAGCGATGCCTGGTTTTGCACATGTCCAAAGTACATTTTACCACTGGAAAAGAAGGCTCAGAGTCACAGGAGACATAGTAAGCTGTTGAGTTTCACTGACGAGAAAAGCCAGGTAAAATGATTCTTTGTGAAGCACCTAGTCTGTGTATCAGTAGGTTTTCAAGCTGCTTCCCACCTTTAATGTAGGAATTCCATCTGTAGAATTCTACCCAAAAGAGGTAACACTAAATATAAAGAAAAGTTTGTGCTCAGAGATGTTCAATGTAGGATTATTTACAGTAATAAAATTGTGGAAACAATCTATACTCAAGAATCAGGCAAAGCCGGGTATGGTGGTGCACACCTGTAATCCCAGCACTCTGGAGGCTGAGGCAGGAGGATCACCAAGTGTTCAAGGCAAACCTGGACTGTAGAGACCCTGTCTCAAAAAACCAAAACAAACAAACAAAAAAAAAAACAGCAAGAAAAGAAATCAGGCAAGTTTCTGCACAATGAAATATGCTGACTTAAGGTGATTCTTAACAAAAAAGAATCCTAAAAAGGAAAGTGATATGTAATATAAAGGAAAAGGCAGAACACAAAATAACTGCTGGGATGATCTTTTTTTTCTTTTGAAGAGAGTAGTAAAAGAAAAAAAATAGCAGCATACCAACATCACAAACATAAACAAAACAAAGCAAGAACATTAAAAGTGACACGGGGTTTTAAGACAAAATGATAGGAATTAACAGTGGTTGTTATATTACATATTGTTATCTTCATCCATGCTGCTCAGATTACCAGATGTAAGAACATAAGACTGTTCAAATCTAGCATGATCTTAACAATGTAAAAGTCTTAGAAAAAATGAAAAGGAAAATATTCTAAAATTTGTCTGGGGGTACTGAAAGAATACTTACTTTAAATCTCTTTTTCTTTTCTAGATTAAAACAAAGTCACATAATGAGACATAATTAGTTTTGTGAAAGTAAAAAATAACTATTTCCAAAGGAAAACACAATCTAAAGGCATTTTCAGAACCTTAGAGACCCTTGCTATCCCTCTGGTACTCAGAACAGAGCCTTGCATGAGAGTCCACAGCCTGGCAGACCATGCCCTGTGTACAAGAGGAAGCTGTTAATCTAGCACCTGTGATTCTGAGCCTGTTGCCTATCAGTTGGGGCAGAAGCCATCTCTTGTTCTTGCAGTCATGCAAGAAAACTGGTCCCCGCCATGACAAGACTGGTAGCATGAGGCTGAAAGGTTCTATGAAGCCACGAAGACCAAGATTTTCTTAAATAAGCATCCCTGGAAACATGAAGAGGTAGGTACCAAGGCCTGTTTCAGAAGCCAACGCCCCTCTCCTTTGGCCTGACTTACAGGAATAAATACATACATACACACATGAAAAGAAGTAAATGAAAAGGCCATCCAGGAGCAAGCTAGACCTGCTGTGTACAATAAAGATGAAACAAGTAGGTAATTCATGTTTGAACACTAAAAATCAGCAGTCATTAAGAAGTATTTGGGGCCGGGTGTGGTAGCACATGCCTATAGTCTTTGCACTTGGGAGGCTGAAGCAGGAGGATCACCTTGAGTTCAAAGCCAGCATGGATGACATAGTGAGACCCTGTCTCAAAACACCAAAGTTTTTTTAAAAACTTAAATTTAAAATTTAAAAAAATATAAAGAAAAATAAAAGGGATAACACACTGTTTGGACAGAGGTGGAGCTGGGTGGGGAGCGGGTGGATGAAACCTCTGCAAGGATGAACACTGGAAGTGACAGCACCTCTTCACTGCTCCCATGGTGCTCCCAGCCACTGGCTTGCTCCCCCGTCCCTCTGAGCTATAGACACCGAGCCTGACACCATGGATGCCCAGACGGGGTGCTCCACAAACACTTGTGGGTGGATAAACAACAGTGGTGAGCTTAAGAAGGCCTGAGAGACCAGCTTTTTCAACCCAGCTGTCTGTATTTCTTTTTACTGAATGCCAGGGGAAGAGCCTCTGGCTTTCAGTTTCATCTCCCCGCTCTGAGATCAGAGCCATGGAACAAGCCACCAAGGCCACATACCTGCCAATTATGCTTTTTAATAAAACGGAAGTGGATGTGCCAGCTGGCACAACAGGAAGATGACCGCGGCAAGCTGCAGCTAGCACTCAGAGGTGAGCGTCTGATGTGAACATGGGAAGCCATTTCAAACATCCCCTTGAGCCTCAGGAATAGTGCAAGTTTTAACTCTCTCAAATTAGAGCTCATTATCTGAAAACTTGCGACCTCAGATTGCCTGGGGTCCCACATTGTAGATATGGGTGTGATGGATTTCTAGGTCCTTCTTGACCTGTCCACCCTCCCACCATCAAGAAAATGCTGGATCTCAGCTTAAAGGGAGGACCTGAGAGACCGCAGGCTCCTTCCCCACAGCCAGCCACACTGACTGCATCACGCAGAGCTTCACACAGGTGAGAAGACCCAGGTGTTCTTCAAAGTCAAAGCAATCCTGGGTTAACCAACCCTTAGGCAAAGCTGATGTCTAGGAAAAGCAGCGGCTCAAAGAAAATTTTAATAAGCTCACAGCCCATGGAAAATGCCACCTGGGAGGTGTAGAATTCTTCTTCACCTGGGTAAAATGTTTGATCTGTGCATCTAAAGATTACCATGTGACTGCAACACAGTCCCGTATCTGAGAAATAAAGGTCCCCTCCGAGCAGTCGGCACAGGTGCTGAGGAGGTCATTGGAGGCCTCTCTGGTCTGCCCCTGAGGCACACCTCACTTCACCCAAAGCTAATCAGGGTCCCACGGTCTGAGAGAAAAAGCACCTGTCCAAGAGATCACAGAAGAACCTCGGGTAGCAGGGAGGACTGGCATAGGCTCCTTCAAACACATATACTGCCTCTGTGGCTGGTGTCCCGGGATTTTCAGCCTCTGTATTAAGTGGGGGCTATTTTCAGGGAGATCATTATCATCCTCACACCTCATTTGAAGAGGCGAAGAGAAACAAGATGTGGCACCTGCTTCAAATGGAAATCCCAGCTCAGAAGGGCCATGGTCAAGACTGACCTTCTGAGAATTTCCACAGGACACTCAAACTTACCTCAGAGTGGATAATTCCAAAATATGGGTAGCTGAAGAATAACTCCTACTCCCTCTTTAAAGCTCCCTCATTAAGGGAATACCACAGCTGCTTAGATGTTTTCAGGTAGGTCTCCAAAGTGTGAGGTCTCCCTGGGTTTTCTGAACAGTGATGGGAGCCAGCACACTCTGCTTTAGGCCTCTCTTATATTTAATCTGTGTGTGTGAAGATCAGGGGAAGACAAACTTAGATACACATATGTCTGCTCACATATCCTTTAACAAGAATGTGTTTTTTGCTGAATGCAATGGCACAGCATGCTCGTAACCCCAACTATCTAGGAGCCTGAGGCAAAAGAATCACAGGTTTGAGGGAAACCTGAGTAACTTAGCAATACCCTGTCTCAAAATAAAATTTGGGAAAAGTAAAAGCTTGGGCAATGTACCTCAGTGGCGGAGCTCTTGGGTAGCATGTAGGAGGGTCTGGGTTCAGTCTTCAGTATGGGATGAGGAGAAGGTGCTGTATTCTGTAATATACTTACCTGCTCTCTGAAATCCTGGAGGAATGTTATCTAAACTCTGGCTTTTCCCTCGTGATGCTATAGTAAACAGGATCCTTCTAAGGCCTGGGCCCATTTTCTGTTCTGCTGCTCTACTCTGTATGAAGCTAGAACTTCACTCCTTATCTGGCCAAAGGCTTTGTAGCTACTGAAAACATCAACCTCCAACTCTGATCTCAGTTTTGAATGAAAAAGATCTCTGTTTTGTGGTTCTGCCTTCCCCACTGTGAACCAATAACAAAAACACAGGCCACAGCAGGTATCTATAGCCCCAGCTTGCACAGTTTCATGGCTACTCCCAGTCATATCTCAGCATCTGTAGAATATCTAGGTTATTGCCAAATTACCTACAATATCTTTCCACCACAGCCCCGCCAGTCCCCATCCACAATGGATTTTCTTTTTATAACTGGAGAAACTGAGGCATGCTGTAATAATGATGGCTTCTTTCAAATAAGAGTGAAGAATATCCATTATGAGCTGTGCCCTCCCCCACCAGATGCTTGAATTTCTTGCATAGGAAGTGATATCAATGGGAAAATTATAATTCTTCATTAAGTGTTAAAGCAAAGATACCATCCAATCAAAACGCAGGCAGGAAATTAAGGCCTAAGCCAAATATTACACCTCTTCTGAAAAAAGAAAACAAGAAGCAACTCAGTTTATCACCCCCTTCAGACAGGAATGGCAAAGCCACTGGAGGCTCCCAGAGCGCTAGGAAAAGTCACCACCTAGATTCCACCACCCATGACTACAGAGAACAAGCCCCAGCTTTGCATGTACGATAAACAGCCATGTTTTAGAGAAGCGCACTCCAAAGCAGGCCCACCCCTCCACCAAATGGACACATGAAAGCAGATATAAGAACAGACAAGAAGCACCCTCCTTCCTTCCTTGTGATTTTCCTTACATAGTTAGGAGAGCGCAGTCTCCATCTGCTAACTTTCTGGCTTATACGTGTTCATACTAAATACAGAAGAGAATGCAAACTGAATAAACCTGTGCAGAAAACCTCAGTCCAAACTATAAAAAAAAAAAAAAAGCCTTTGCTGTGTTCAAAACACAAACACTTACGTTTTCAAACCCTCACAGTTTCTGCTCTTCTCACCCATTTCTTATCTTGACTGAATCTTTCTCAGCTTGTCCAGACTCAGCCCGGCTTGTGCAAATCGGCTGTGAAGCTTCTATGACTCAGCAAAGAGCTCTGCTTTTATTTTTCAGATGGAATTTACCACACTGTGACTACATCCAGGGGGAGGAACCATTTCCCAGAGCTGTTTCTAAGCAGAGCCCTTCTGCCAGGATGCTCGAGCTCTCCCTAAGCCCAGAGGCATTCTCCACAGCATCCAGCGTGGTGCTCCATCCCGTCTGCAGGGAGGACTACACCAGGGGAGGGACTAGCGCTCTGCAGTTGCCACTGGGATCCTGACGCTGCTTCTTGCTATGCAGATGAGGAGGAGTCCTGCACTCAGCTCTGGTCTGGCCACATCCTCACTGAAAAGGAAAGTGAGGAACACAAGCAATTGCTGGACATTTCCTCCTGTGGCATTTCCCACAGCCGCCCGGCTGCTGAAGCACAGCATTCTGGTCCTCTTTTCCTCTTGGTTAGAGAAGCTTAGCCAGGATTTAATGTCACTATAAGGTCAGTGATAGGAATGTACTTCCACTAAAGAGACTTTTTCGTTTAAATGGTGAGGAGATAGAGGATTTGCATTCACTAAATTCTGGAGAATGAAAATGTAGAGAAGAAACAGACAAATAAGGCCACTACTACATCTCATATGACTGACAATCACAGGAGCTCGCCCTGCCCTAAATCCTGGATGATTTTTTAATAAACCTCTGCAAAGGCAGCCTCATCCAATGGCTCTTTAGAAATTGCAGGGGCTCATAGGGTTTCTGAGCAGCGGGAGGCACTTATACTTCATCTGTCCTGATTGGATCAAGGAAATAATTCAGAGGACCCCACTGCTTGGTCCCATTTCTAACCAAAAGTGAGTCTAGACCCCAGAGTGGAGGTGCAGGTATCCCTTCTGCCCGGCTCTGGAGAGCTGGTCAGCAAGGGCTCCAAGTCTGCTTCTGCCAGCTCCACCCGCATTCTATACCCCGGCCTGCACCCCACTGGTCCCCCTTTCTGCTGTCTGCTGTACCAATCAGGCCCAAGTGTCATTTCCCTACATTGAGATTCAGTGGATCTTGTTCTAACAGGAACTCAATAAAAATAGAATATAAGATGACAATGATAATGTGGGGAAAACTTAACTTCTGGTTATATTTGTTGTTTGCCTAGATCTGGTTAATTCTAATAAGTTAGGACAAATGACCAAGTTGTTCTGATGAAAACCACTGACAATCATAATACTTTGATAGCTGACACCACTCTAAGCTCCTTGCATTTTGCAACTCATTTAACAGCAATGATAGCTCTGTTGGCTAGTTATTATTATTACTGTCTGTATTTTACAGATGAGGAAACTGAGGTTGGATCATTTGCCCATAACTCCATAACTGACATTGCTGAGGCCCAGATCTGGGAGTCCCTGAGGTCAAGAGCCTAACTACCTTTGTGTGCTGAAGAACAAGATTGGCCCCTGCAGTGGAAATCTCTACAATGGGGGGGTCCAGGGTCCCAGAACCCTCCCAGGAAGATAGCTGTCTTCAGTGTCAGATGGAGGCTGCGGGTGGCAACCACTTGAACCTTTTAACCCAACCCTTTCATTTCTAAGACTCGAATCTAATGAGATGATGCAGTAGTGCAGGATGTGCACAGATTTTATTTGACAAATATTTTTGTAGCATTTACCCTATTCCAGGCACTGTTTCAAGAACTTTAAATGTAACTCATTTAAGGATGATTATGGCAACGTTGCTCAAAATGGTAGAAAGCTGGAAACATTCTAAGTGTCCAACAACAGAGGGAGAATTCACAAAAACAACAGAACACACATATATGAGAATAAAGTGACACCATTGAAAATGTCATGAAGTCTATACTACTGACATGGAAAGACGTAATTAACTTTTGTTAAGTGCTTTTAAAAAGCTGGCTATAAACAGTATAAGAGGCTATAAGAAGTTACAATTGTGTTTTTTTTAAAAGAAGTATATTGTGTGTGGCATTCACAGAAAAAAATGTCTGAAGGTACGTATGCCAAAATATCCAGTGTTTATGTCTCCAGGTAACAGGCTTTCAGGTGGTTGTCCATTTTGTTTCATATCTTTCTGAATTGTACGTATTTTTAAAAACAATGAATATGTATTTATATTTAGAATTTAAAATCTATTTTTATTTTCAAACAAACTTATGCACGGGCATTAACTTAGCTACATGCTTCTCTTCTCTGTAATGTATGTGTTCCTTGCAGCCTGTCCTTACATTGGACTCAGCAAGGGACAGTGGCCCTTCTGAAGCCCAGGCTAATGGGGATTCGGGGAGAAAACAGGGTCCTCGGTGCCACACTAATGTGTAAACCTCTTGGAGTAACTGGTTCATTTAAATAGCATCTGTTTCCTAATTATAAGAGCAAAACATTCATGCCTGTAATCCCAGCACTAGCACTGAGGCAGGAGGATCACTATGAGTTCGAGACCAGCCTGGTCTACATAGTGAGTTGAAGTCCAGCTTGAACTACACAGTGAGACCCTGTCTCAAAAAAACAAAACACACAAAAAAACAGAACAAAACAAAGAGCAAAGCCACTTTGCTTACTGTACAGAGTTTGGAAAATAATAGAAATAGATTTATAAGAAAACAGCAATCCTGGAGAAGCCGCATTTGAACACATTCCCAAGGGGCATTGCCAGCCTCTATCCGAATTCTTCCAGTTCATAGAACCGAGGTTTAGCACTCAAAGCAGAGCTGCCATGATATAACTGCACAGAG
Organism: Dinomys branickii; assembly: GCA_004027595.1. NCBI lineage: Eukaryota > Metazoa > Chordata > Mammalia > Rodentia > Dinomyidae > Dinomys > Dinomys branickii. The sequence continues at coordinate 70,582 of PVLD010008908.1, read as the reverse complement.
TTATTGAATGACTCAGCTGCATCCTGAAGAATGGAAGTTTGAACAACATGGTGCACTTACACTACAATGCCTGAAGAACTGCAACCCCCAAGGAGTCTGGCCATCTCCCACCTCAAGGTCCCTAGACGATCCTTCACCAGCCTCACTCTGGCCTGCCTTATCTCCTGGAACCACTATCATCTGCTTGATTTGGGGGAGCTTGGCCACACTGGAGATGATCCCCAAATGCAGTTCTGCCATGTCGCTGCTGGTGAGACCCAGCGCCACATATCTTTTTGCTGGCCAAATATCAAACTGGGTGTATCAGGGGCTTCTCAGACACAGTGGGTCCACAAACCACCTGCCCCTTCCCCCAAAATCCTGTCACCTCAATTTCAGTTCTTGACACCACCACCGAGCAGTTTTCCAAGTGGTCACCTCCTGCTCCTCCCAGCCTCTCTACCTGGCTACCAGACCCTCAAACCTACCTTCAAGTCACCTTTTCTCTGGCTTCTTCCAGGACACTGTCTGAGGTGACTCCCCAACCCCAACCTCAGTCAGACTCACCACCCACTGCCATCTCTCGTGACTCAGACCTACTTTTATCACTCTCATGCATGGTGTTATATTTTTACTACACAGACATATATCCGTAATCATTTATTGTTGCTTTATATGTTTTGAAAAATGGCATGAATGGTATCATAGCTTGCATATTCTTTTGCAATTTTTTTTTTGCCCATCATGTTCTTGATGTTGATTCATGCTGATGCATGTAGACCTTCATTTATTTTCACTGTAGTCCTATGGATGAAAAATCACGCCACAGATTTGTCTCCAGTTTCTCCTACTGCTGATAAGCAAGTAGGAGGTTTGGCTTTTCACCTTGATATAAAGATGATGACCCAAAGAACACCCTGATACACACCTTACAGTCATGAACTCATGTGTCTGGAGCAGATATCCTGAGGCTAGATGGCTGCGGAGTGTGAACAGGTATCTTTGACTTTGTTACATATTTTGGGCTGCACTGGAAAGCAGCAAACAATAATGTATGAACTACTTACCTCTCTACATCTCACCAAATTCAGTGTCAACCATGCTGAGGGGCAGAAAGGACATTTTTTTTTTTTTTTTTTTCGGGACCGGGGATCGAACTCAGGGCCCTAGTGCTCGGCGGCAAGCACTTAGCCCACTGAGCTGTACCTCCAGCCCGCAGAAAGGACATTTTACTGTTCAGTTGCACTTGTATTTCCCTGATTAGCAATGAGATCAGTTGTTGTTATGCTTATTGTTTAAGTCTCTGAACCATCTTGTCTTTTCCTTTGCCCTTATTCTCTGTTGGATTAGCTGTCATTCATTGCTTTGAAATAGGATCTTGGGCTGCGGGTATAGCTCAGTGGCAGAGCACTTACCTAGCATGCATGAGACCATGGGTTCAACCTCAACTACTATAGCAACAACAATACTGTGACAACAAAGTAGGCTGTTCTATATTTGAGATACAAATCTTTTGTTGGTGAAGTCTCAGTCGTCCTTTCAATTTTTATGCTTTCTTCTATGTTATAGAACTTTAATCATTTTATGCATCTTTTCTTCTATGCTTGATGACATTTTCATTTCTTGCTGAGGAAATATTTCCCAAATATGTAGAGACATCTTCCCCAGCTCCCTTTACAGGCATTATGTTTTGATATTCATCAGCGATTCTTCACGGAGGACACCGAGTGTGCACACACTCCTCTCCTGCTGATCTGCCAGTGCCACAAGGGCAGCAGCTTCTCTCCCTCCCCTTTCTGCAGGACTCCAGCTCTCTTCCACTGTGCTGGTCTCTGCCGCTCTCTGTAGCAATACCACACTGTTTTACTTCTAGAATGTTGGAGGAAGACTTTGTATTTTGTACGCTCTTGTCCTTTGGCTTTTTCCTTACATTTAACTTTTCTAAATCAACTTGTCAAACTTAACAGACTCCCTTTGATTTTCACTGGCATTATACTGAATGTATAGATTAATCAGAAGAGAAATGACATCTCTTTGATATTAAATCTTTTATAAATAAACATAGTATAACTCTCCAATTATTTAAGATTCATGTCTTTCAAATGATTTGTATAATCTTCTCCAAAGGGTTGTGCACAAGTTTTTATATACTTTTAGGTGCCTAACTTTTTTTTTTTTTTTTTTTTTGCTCTACTGGGGATTGAACTCAGGACCTCGCACTTGCTGGGCAGGCACTTATTCCACTGAACTATATCCCCAGCCCTAGGTGCCTCACTTTGTATGACCAATATGAAAGGTATTTTTTGTGTATGCTTGCTTTGGTATAAAGATCTAAAATGTCTCCAAAAATCTCATGTAGCCCAAGTTCAAGATTTATGAAGGTAATTTTATCATGGAGGCATTAACCTCATCAATGGATTCTTGATGAGTTCATAGCTGAATGTGTTGTTAGAAGGAAGTTGGTCACTGGGAGCGTGGCTGTTTGGAAGGGTACAACTTTTCTCTGGTTCTGTCTCTGCTTCTGAGCTGCCATGGGGTAAGCAGTTATCTCCCCCGCCCATGCCCTCCTATCATGTTTCTGTCTTAGCATTTGCTACCTATGGACTGACAACCCTGAAACTGTGAGCTTTTCTCCTTTAAACTGTGCAGGCTGGGTCTTTTGACCCAGCAACAGAAAGTAACTAATATAACTAACAGAAAGTTAATTATAACTTTACATAACAGAAAGTAACTAACATAGTGCTATTGTTATTTTTTCCTTGCCATAATTAGCAAGAAGGGGGGTGGTATGGAGAAATACTATTGGTTCTGCACACTGACCTTCTACTAAAAACTTGCCACAATCTCACTAGTTCTGATAGTTTGTTTCCCTGTTGTGTTGTATTTTCTAGGTAGATAACAGCGTTTGTGAATGAGTTTTCTTTCTCGTTTCCAGTTTTCATACTTTTAAGTTATTTTTTCTATTTTGTGCTGGGTAAGATTTCCCTTCCATGGGAAGTGCTGGTAATGAGCATCATTCTCCTGCTACTCACTTGAAGAGAGACACCGCTAACAGTCTCCCACCAAGTATCACGTTGCTGCAGGATTCTGATAGAACCATCAAGGTAGGGAACTTATCCATCTTCCAAATTTGTTAACTGTATATTTTTTTAAAGTTACAAATGTCACCATTTACTAAGTACTTCTTCTGCATCTATGTGAATTGTTACATTGCTTTTTTCCTGTCCCTTCAGAGCTTCTTCACATGTGCATCTTGCTGCCCCTCCCTGACTTAGAATGCCACCTGGACCCATCTCCACCTTACCTCCTGGCTGAGTGGTCTGCAAACACAGGGACAGCAGCACTTGAGAGTCAAACTTGGGAGAGAAAAAGGCCTAGTTCCTCAAAGCATCCCTGAATATTTTCCCCATGCTGAGTTAGAGGAAACACAATTTTCCGGTCTCTCAGTGCTGGGGGGGATTCCTTGTAGTCCAGCCTCAAGCGGGGGAAGGTCTTTGTAGTCTGAACACGATGTGAAGTCAGTGTGGAGTCCTGAGTCTAAGGTCCTGAGTCTAAGTTGCAGCTACCTTTGCCTCCTTCTCCTCCTCCTCATGTCTGCAAGTGGGCAGGAAAGGCAGGCCTCGGGCTCTCTAAGCAAGAGGTACCCACCCACTCTCCGCAGCTGCAGCTGCTAGCTCCCAGGTTCAGATTTCTCATCCTCAAATTTCTGCCCTACACGCTCTCCCTCCTGCACACCTGGGCCAGAGAGAATGCCAGTTACCTCTCATCCAGCACTGTAGGAGTCTGCAAAGAGGAATGTTGCTTGAGCTATCTCAGCTGGCCATCTTGCAGGCAATTTTACTTACCTTTTAAACAGTAGCTCTGTGCTGGCACAAAAAGATTTAAACAGTCAATTTTCCAGCTCCTCTCTGGTTCTCCAAGGTAAAGTCAGCCTTTTCTCTGGAAATCTGACACCTATGAGTGGACAAGCAGGAGAAACCTGGATGCAGAAGGGCCTGGCTCTCTGCTTGCCTCTGTCCACAGCTGTGATTGGTCATCTGTCAATTTCCCCAAGTGAGTGAGGCCTGCTCCACAACCAAGCTGAAACTTGCAAAGTTGGGGCACTGTGTTCTTCTCAGGCTGCTCCTGGAGACCAGATGACTTCAACATGGGCCTTGAGGCTGGACATCCTGAGGGCTTGTCCTCAGCATCATCAAACATCACAGAAGTGGCACTGACAGGGACAGAAGTGGCTGGTCTCTCCTCCACACAGAGCAGGCTAGTCTTCCTTGTAATGGCCATAGGCACCATGTTAAACACTTTACTTAGAAATAGATGGCCACTGGCAAGGTATTCCCTGACCTGAACAGGCAATCCCTGCACCTTTGTCCTCAAAACATGGCAAAAGGGTCTGGGGATATAGCTTAGTGGCACAGTGCCTACCCAGCAAGTGCAAGGTCCTGAGTTCAATTCCCGGTGCCAAAAAAGAAACAACAACAACTAAAAACAAAAACAAAAACAAAGAAATGGCAAAAATTTCCTCATTCCAGAGACACAATTCTGTGACCCAAACAGGAAGGGCCCTTGGTGGGCACAGAACTGATTCTACCAAGGATGTTTCACTGCAGGGTCCCATATCACCATTCCTTAGAGAGCTAACAATGCTGCCCTGCTGGGCACCTATGGCAGACAGGCCAGCACTGAGGCTTTCTGAAAGAAAACTTACTAAGGGTGAAAGGCTTTTTGTCTCCTGCATCTGAGCTTGCAAAGCCAAAAGAAGTTTGTGGTAGTGTTATGGCTTGTGTTTAGATGTTCCCCTGAAGCCTCATCCAGTCATGGGTGGGGCTTTTTCAGAGGTGGCTGGGTCTAGAGTGTGTGATGCTGGGATTGATTCATGGTGCAATGCTAGGCTCAAGGACACTAGGATTAAGAAAGTGAGTGCTACTTGCCCTAAGCAGCCTGGACAACACATAAGGGTTAGGAAGAGCCGTGGTCACCCCTTGTGTCTTTTGCTGCCTTCCCCCTGCCATGCACTGTTTCTTCTCTGCAGGGCCTGTCAGTCACACCACCCTTCCTTGGAGCCAGCCAATTATGGACTGAAACCTCTACAAACTGCAAGCTAAATAATCCTTTTCTCCTTTAAGGTTGGATGTCGAGTATTTTGTCTTGGCAACAAGAAAAGTAGCTAAGACTGAAAGGCATGTGTCAGCAGGGTGAAGTGTCCAGGGTCAGAGAGAAAGGAGCCAGGCATCTGGCTCCATGATTTCCGTGATTTCCACACCCTTGAGGTGTGGAAATCCCAGAGTGGAATGCAGAGGTGCCATAGCCCTAAGATGGCGCTGTGTGCAGTGTGAGCTCTGCCTATCCTGGAGCCAGAACATCAGGGTCACCTAGCTCAATGCAGAGGCTACAGAGAGGTGGCCAGTGATGCTCAACTTGGAAGCACAACCTAAAGTACACATTTTAGTACTGCTGTCCATCCAGACACATGTGATTGCCCAAAACCCTAATGCATCCTTATCATTACACACACACACACACACACACACGCACACACACACACATACACGCGCACTCCAGGGTGGCACATGGAGCGCATGAGAAAGTGTCAGGCAGCACCTGCACTGCTGACATGGGTGGCTCATTGCTGAGGCACACTGCCTGATGGCTGCTAAGAGCTACTGGGAGACCGGGCTCCCCAATGACATCAGCCTCCTCTGCCTTCCCTTGAGGACACTTGCCCAGCACACCTGGGGCCAGGACACTCCTGTGCCCACTCTATAGGACTGACACATCAGCAACATCAACCACTTGTAAAGTCCCTGTCACCCAAAACACAGAAATTAACTGTTGGCCCTTGTTTTGTATTTCCACCCACAGATGCTAAACAAACATCCACAAGGAGTAGGGGAGACTAATCTTGTTCCAAAGTAATTGTCAAATCCATGGCACTAGATGAGGCCTTGAGACCTTGACCCGGGCCCACCTACAGGTTGGTGGTTCTCACAGAGTTTAAGAAGCATCACCACCATAAAGCACACTTACCTCTTGCTGTCCCAAGACACTTGAATCAATGCCCTGATGTACCAGCTTGAGAGGGCTAGAGGGCCAGTGCTCTGACTCACAGGAGTTACAATTGAGGATCCAGCGAAAAGCACCTGGCTCCAGGAAGTGGTCCCAGCACAGGTCCCTTGCTGGGATGTTTCTCAAGACCTACCCCCACCTTGTACACACTAGTGTGCTGCCTGAACACAGCTTATTGTGTGCACTGCTAATTGGTGTATGTAATGCAAAACCACAGCAAAGAATACATGGCATTCATGCTGCCAGAGGAGGGAGATGGCACTGCTTTCATAGGGGTATGAAAGCAGAGGGCACAGCTGCCTCATTCCAGCACCCAGCACTGAGTGCCCAACAGTCCTGCATGTGAGCAAGGAAGAAAGCTAAGCAGAGGAAACACACACACACCTGCAGTGCCTGTCAGATGGCTGACAACAACTGCCAACCTCCAGTGCCCTGGCTGTGTGGCACTTTCCCCTAAGTAAGCTCTGCCAGGCCTCATTCAGTCCCGACGCCAACCCAGAGAGGCAGCCTGTGCTGAGCATCCCTCTGCCCAGTACGGCCTGGCAGTAGGTCACTTGGCCACATGCCTAGGCTCTGCTGATACACAGAGCACAGGGCCTCAAGGACCTGCTCAGCACTGGGCACAGAAAGCTTGGACATGTAAGGGAGTTAACATCTGGGAGCACAAAGGACCAGCAGGGTCAGGAGCTAGGGCTCAGCACTCCCTTCTCTCCTGGGCTGACAGTCATGAAACCCACCCCTTATTCTACTGTACAGGTTCAGGTGGGATCACACCCAAGAGTACTACTATAGCTGGGACCAGCAGGGACAACACAGCCCTCCTGGGATGGCCCTCCCCACCTCTGCCCGCTCTGGAGTGGTCTTCTCTCTCCCCATTCCTGTTCCTCTGTTGTAGCCGGGCCTTTGTTTTGACTCCACTTGGGCAAGGGCTGTAGAGAGTGCTTGTGGGACTTAGGCTGAGAGCTGGTACCAGAGTAACTGTAGAAAGAGGCTCCCAGAGTGGGATTCTGGAATCCAAGGGGGGATTCTGGGAGTCAGTCACTCATCCTCCAGCAAGGAGAGAGCAGTGCAGGTAGAGGTGGGAGCTGCAGGGTGCACTTGGCTCCCAGTGGCCATGTAACTCGGGGTGGGAGTGGAGGTCCCAGACAGCTTGAATGGGCAGCATCAGGGGCCTTACACAACCTGGAGCAGTCCCAAAGTCTCTGTGGCAACAGATAAAGGGGGGTAGCCTTTCTCACCTCAAGAAATGTACATTTCGCCACAGCCGTTATACACAGAACCTGGCTTCTCCTTCTCAAGCTGCATTCCTGTGCCCTCACACCCACAGACCAGGAACCACGGTGAGCATGAGAAGGGATATGCAGTCTGTGCTCTGGGAAGAGGTCCATGGGTGTTCAGAGCCTCCAGGACACATGCAGGAGTGAAACCTGAGGTGTGGACTGCACAGTAGAAGTTTTATTGATGTGAAAAGTTCCTCTCGTGATATAGGGGCTCACGTCCTTGTGGGAAAGGGCAGCTGAAGCCAGCCCCGATGTGCTGTGGTGACAGCTCTGGATGCTTGGGCCATGCATGGCGCCTGGCCATGTTTCCCAGGACCCAGTGGGTAGCTCTTGACTATAACAGTACCAAGCACTAGGAAGTGTGGCAGGAGCCCCTGGTATTCATAGGATGGCAGAGGCTGGTGGCGCCTCTAGGGAAGTACAGAGTCAGCTGATGATAAAAGTGTGGCCTGGACCTGTACAAGCAGAAAACAATGGAAAATAGGTACCCAGAAGAGAGAACCTCAGCTCTCACCAGCTACCAGATCAGAGCCTTATTATAGACTCAGAGTCCAGGGAATACATGGAGAACAGATCCCCTGAGAAAGAATAGCACCATATGGATGGATCACAGGTATGTCCCAATTTTTCCTAGAACCCACACCTTCACAATGGTAACTGCACAGCAGGAAGAGAGAAACTCAGGCCTCTTGAGGGTGTTGGCTATGAGGCCAGGTAACACTGACCCCAAGGACCGTGATGCCTTCATGGGTTCCCAGTGATGGGGGTGGTGGAGGAAGTCCTGCCTCCTGAATATGGAGCTGTGCCAGGTCCTGCAGCCACCAGCTTCTATTCCAGGCTCCTTCATCCTGCAGGCATAGGCAGCACGTGGGACTCAAGACCACACCTACATCTCAGCAGAGCCATCAATAAGAAGAAGCTCCTTGTCATAGGAGAAGGTGCAGAAATCATCACCAGCTGCTCAAAGGATTGGGGGTGATGTTCCTGGATTCCCACTCTGTTTACTTGAGACCCCCAAGAAGGAGCCAGCTACTCACAGCAGATGTGGGGAGTGATACCAACCAGCTTAGTGACCCCAGGAGCAGCTGCTGTGCCAGACACAGGACCTTCACTGCACAGATTGGCAAAGTTCAGATGCTCTGCATGCCACTATTAACTCTGCAACTGGTTTCCTTATCAGACCCATCAGTGAGGAGGAGAGAAGAGTTTGCTCTTATGTGGAAGGCATAGGGGTCACACTTGCCCCACACCTGTGCTAACCCCCAGAAGTGTTCAGTGTAGACCTCAGGTTTGTGGTCATCCTGGCAGACCAGAACAGCATGTTGGTCCAGATTCTGAGGGCAGCATGCTGACTGGACTTGTACCTAGTTAGCACAATTGTGTGGCAAGTGGGGCAAAAACCCTATCAAGATTCAGGCACCTGCAAACATTAGCTCAGAGCCCAAGCCTGCATCCCATTTGCACAGCAGTTATAAATCCTTGCTCTAACATGCAGTGGTAGACTGCAAAATTCAACAGACCCCGCTGCAGAAAAGCGGCACCAGGTATATTTATCTGAAATTAAGAGACACCATGTGATCTTAAGAAAACCAAAACCAGAGGTTTGTAAAACTAAACCCATATACAGCAGAAGTCCATGTGAGAGCCCCCTACCTATAAGCAAAAGAATGTTAAAGCCAACTAGTGTGCTGGCAACCTACAGCTGAGACCTGATGGGAGTGACCCAGGTCACATGCCCTCAGAGCAAAGCAGACCCCTGTCCACGATGCCAAAGGCCATGTCCTCACTCTGCCAAAGACACATGGGAACTGCTGAAAAGTGTCACTTTCTGCTTAAGTCTCTAGTTAGAGAAAACCTGTGTCTGCAGGCTGCACTCCTCAGACTTGACTGCTTTCATGGAAACTTAGCTGGAAAATCAGAGGAAGTACACCCCAAGATAGAATAGAAATGGCCTTTCCCTCCCTGTACCAGCCCTGTCTCCTAACCCTAACCTTAACTGAAACCCTCACCTTGAGCCTAGTCCTAGCCCTAATCCTGTGGACACTGACTCTGCCCTACACAAGCCCCTTGCTCTAACCTTAATCCCAGTCCTAACCCCACTCTATGGAATACCCCCTTCTCCCCTGCACCAGGCCCCTAACCTCCACACTCTCTGTGGCTCACAGATTTTGGTTTTATGCAATGCTCTTCAAAGAAGGAATCCTTCATTCTTCCAAGACTTTTTAAAAGGCCTCTCCATTATTACAGGGACACAGCATGTGGGCAACACCAGGCCTTATCAACTTCTATGCACTTAGGAGCAAGCCAGGAAGGTGTTCTGAGAATTCATTTAAACCTAGAACAGCAATAGGGGCAGGAAGAACCATGTCTTTCCACCTTCCCCTATAGGAACAAGCTGGAGTAAGTTCCTCTTCAGAGTGTGAGGTCTACCTGCAGGAGACTTTCCTGAGGATGGTAAGGTTATTAGGCATTTGAGTTTCAAGGGGTTTCTCTGTGTGCAAAATAGGAACAAGGGAATAATCACAGCTAGTAACTAACAATTCCACATGGGCAATGGTGAGCAGCAGAAGTGTTAGGTGTGGTCACATTCATCATTTCTACAGGTGGTTCCTGGAACTCGACATCATCCTTGCCTAAGCCTACAGGCCCCTGGAGACAAGCTGGGAGCAGCAGGTGCTCTAAGGGATGCAGGGTCTGGAAAGGTGAAAGGAGGTGCCCCAACCCTGCTCCCACCAGGAACAAGGCCAGGCTACACTCAGATTTTCTGTCTCTAGCACCAGACATTTAAAAGATAAGCATTATGATGGTTTGGATAAGTAACCCCCAAAGACCATGTGTGAAATGCTTGGTCCTGGGGATGTGGCACTCCTGGGAGGTGGTGGAACCTTTAAGGTGTGGGGCATAGTTGGAGGAAGTTAGATAACTGGAGAGGACATGCCTTTGAAGCAGTCTTGGGACCTGGCCCCTTCCTCCCTGTCTTTGCTTACTGGCCACCATCAAGTGAGCAACCTTCTCCGTCATTCATTCCCACTGTGATGTGCTGCCTCTCCACAGGCCCAATGTAATGGGGCCCATGGATCGTGGACAGAAACCTCTGAGCCAAAAACCCTTTCTTCCTTTGATTACCTCAGGTATTTTGTTAGAGTAATGGAAAACTGACTACCACATGCACTGATGCCAACAAATATGCAAGCAGTGCAGGTGAGGACAGACAGCCAGGGCCGCATGTGTCCCTGGGTAAACTGGAGTCAACAGCACTTGGAAGAGCATGCATTTGGAATGATGTGCAAGGTGGGGGGCTCAGAGGAAAGAGGCTGCGGAAATTCCTCCCCAGGACACTGGAACCAAACCTGAGGGGCTAATGGGGTCAGAAACTCAGTATCCATAGGCAGAAGGCTAATTACAGGGCTCCATGCTCCCAGGTCTCTGACAGCCCCAAGGGACACAGACCCTGTTGGAGAGAAGAATGAGGGAGTTCTCAAAACCAGGGTGCCAAGCGCAGTTCACTAGGCTCCTGCATCAGCTCCTTAGGTCTCCAAGTTCAGGCAGAATTTCTAAGATGGGAAACAAAGACATGAAAGAACAGACAGCGAGAATGAGCATTAATTAAAATTGAGGCTTATGGCAACTCATGGCTCAGGCCCCACAAGCTGGTGCAGCGAGCTTTCGAATGCGCACGCCTGTCCTCTGGCACGCTGTTCCTCTGTCTTCCTGAGCTGATTCCATCATGGCCTCCAGGCTTTTTGGCAAAGCCTACCCAGTTTTAATTTCCTTCCAAATGTTGGAGAAAGAACAGCACTGCATTCTAATTTACTCATACGGCTCCTCAGACCGCATGCTCTCACTGCTGTGCTCAGAACGAGTCACTGAGTGCGGGGTCCTGCACACACCACTGGCACAGGCGGGCAGGGCCACTTTTCACTGATGTTTGGACAGTCCACCTGGCACTTGCTTCCCCCTCTGAGTTATCGGCGGGGCCCCAAGAAGAGCCTATGCTTTTGACAGTGATCTGTGTTCCTTCCTACCAGGAAACGAACAACACCTGTGGAGAAAGAACCAAGTGTCCACCTCCCAGGTAGAGTCCAACTTTCAGAGTTGCTGCTCTGGCTCCTGCAGAAACAGAAGGAAAAAGAGAAACCCAGAAGCCCTAAGAAACCTGGCATGGTGAGCCCCTAGCCATAGCCCTCTGAGCACACCCAGAGGATCCTCAAATGAGAGGTGTGTGTGGGTGGGTGGGTGAGACCTCCCCTCTAAGAGTCTCTAAGAGTCTGCGGTGCCTGAGGTCCAGTCTGGCTGAAGGAGGCCAGAACTGCTACTGTCAAAAGCGAGTGATGCAGCCAATACCGTTCTATGGATCTTCCCCAAAGAACTAAGAATGCTGTATTACTGTGATACATGCATACTCATGTTCACGGCAGCACAGTTCACAGTAGTGAGATCTTGGGAGCAGCCTGTATGTCTACTGACAGATAAATGAATAAAGAAAATGTAGTATTTATACACAGTGGAGTACTGCTCTGCCATAAAGAAGGATAAACTTGAGTTACCTGTAGGAAAATGGGTGCACCTTGAGACCACAATGTTAAGTGAAATAAAACAGACACACGAGCTTAAATGGTTTCTCTTGTCTGAGAAGCTCAAAATATAAATAAAGACCCAAATGAAAGACAGGTAACAGGGAGTAGGAAGAAAGATCTTTTTCAAATGCCAAGGAGGTCAAGAGATGGAGGGGAAGGAAAGGAGATGGAAAAACAACTGAGAAGTGCTGTGTGCTTGTGCCAGCTCCTCACAAGGAACAGGGTTGCTGTGTGCTGCACAGGTGTGCTAGCAACAGAGCTGAAAATCGGGGATTTTAAGTCATCCATCTGTTATACAAAGAATTCTTTATAGTTTCTAAAATAAATCACTTATTTGTAAAACCTAAAAAGAAAGAGAGATAGAGATAGAGAAATAAAGATAGAGATAGGAAAGATGGACAGGAAGGAAGGAAGGAAGGAAGGAAGGAAGGAAGGAAGGAAGGAAGGAAGGAAGGAAGGAAGGAAGGAAGAAAGAAAGAAAGAAAGAAAGAAAGAAAGAAAGAAAGAAAGAAAGAAAGAAAGAAAGAAAAAGAAAGAAAGATTGTGAGCAGCCATCTCCCTTTCCCTGGACAGCCCTGGCTGCTGTCCAGGGTGCTGCCACTTCTCAATCCTTTTCCTGATTCACGCTCACTGACCACAACTTGGGCTCATGCCCAGCCTGCCTCCACCAACCTGGCAGCCTTAGCATTTCTGAGAGCTGGTCTGCGCCCACCCCTGCTCGCTAGCCCCTCAAGTCCCATGTTGGTTCAGTTCATAGGGGAAACTACACGGTGGTTTTGCACGCACACAACCATTTCTAAAGTTCTTCATAAATAAAAGAGAGAAAAGAGATGGGTGTGCAAGCTTTCCCAGGCACATCACTTACATGAACAGAACCTTCTCCAAACCTACTGGATTCTCCAATCCACAGGCTACACTAGCACTAGGTATTGGGATGAGAAGTTACAGTGTGATGTGGACACCTCACTCCAGGTCCTCTTCCAAGGTGACAACCATGAAGTTCCTTAGTCACCTAGTGGTTGGTCCTAAAATGAGCTTGACCACAATGATGTGGCCTTGACCTCAGACTCCATTTTGAGCGGCAGCTTCTTGTTCTCACTGCTGTGCTCCTCCACCAACATCTCCTAGTTTCTCCCAGGTTCTATGGAAGAAGAAGGTAAGGATGCTCCTTTGGGTAATGAAGGGTTCGGTCAGTTTGGAATTAACTCACCTCCCACCTAAGGCAACACAAATCCTGAGAGGCTAAAACCTGGGTTGAGAGAGATAAGCAAAATATTGAAGAACAAAACCAGCTCCTGGCTAACAGGATTAGCCAATACCCCAGGCTTGGACCTTCGCTTCTTAAGGGTGGGGGTGACAGGAGGATGCCTGCTCCAGTGTGGAATCTTTCGATGCACCCTGTGAGGAACTACTACTCCAGTACCACACGGTGTGCCCCGCTCCCACCCACACAATGCCTGGGCCCTGGATTCATGAGGCCGTGGAGAACCACCCTGATAGGCTGAGGGAGAAGCAAAGAAGTCCTGAGAACGTCGTCCCTGAGCAGTGGGGACAGAAGCCCAGCCAGCAGGGAACCCAGATGGGTGAAGAGACCAGACTGACAGCAGATTTGAAGTGCTTCCCAACTTGAGTGCCTCTAGCTGCCTGGCAGGAGCGGACATGGCCCTTCTGGGGATGGGGCAAACCTAGGTCTCATAAACCCCACAAACAAATGTTCAAAGGCCATGACTAATATGCAAGTAGCAATTCCAGGAAAGCCAGGAAACAAAACAAATGAGTAAGAACCAGGTTTTTAAAAATGTCTTTAGGGGCTGGGGATATAGCTCAGTGGAATAAGCGCTTGCCTAGCAAGCGCAGGGTCCTGAGTTCGATCCCCGGTACTGCAAAAAAATAAAAAATAAAAATAAATAAAATGTCTTTAAAGACCCATACAAACTTCAGGCTAGAATTAACAAATACAAATTACAAAACAATTATTTCTATTTTTAAAAGTAAGCTACTTTTTTTAGAGCAGTTTGGAATTCACAGCAAAATTTAACAGAATTCCTATGGACTCCCTACTCATTCTCCCACACAACTTCCTTCTGGATTTTTTTTTTTTAAAGAAACAGGTTATAAGCTTGAAAATGACTTCATAGAGTAGAAAGTTATAAGAAGTGGTAATTCACACATGAATTGTTTAAGAAAGGATTTTTAGAAATAACAAATATGATCACTAAATTAAAAGCACAGTGGACACTCTGGGTAGTACATTGGGTACTAGAAAACAGAGCTGATGAACTGAAAGAAAATTTAGGAAAAAAAATCCTGGAATTAAGCATAAATAGATAGAAAAGAAAGGTAGAACGAAGGTGACAAGGTAATAGAAATAGAGGATAAAATGAGAATGTATCTGTCTTGATTACTTTTCTCTAGTTTCTGAGACGAAATACCCAACGTCCAAAATGAAGGAAGGAAAGCTTTATTTAGCTTACAGTTTGTGGTTTCAGTCTATACTTGGCTGGTTCTGAGGCAGCGTGGCACATGGCAGAGGGCAAATGTTTATGGTGGCAGAGCACAGCAAAAACCACAAGAGCAAAAGGGAGGAATGAGGGCAAGAAGCCTCTTTCCCTCCCTTACATTGTAAACAGCCTATCCCCACCCAGGGGGTGTGTAGCTCTCACACAAGTTCCTGCCCTGCTCTTCCACAGGCTCAGGATGTGTACAAAGTAAGCACCCTGGTTTCCTGATAAGTTTTACTCAGCCAAACCTCTAGACTCCCCAAGTTGACACAATGTATCAACCATAACAGTATCTTAGAATAATAAATTAAAGAGGACACAATAGAAGCAAAATTTGAAGAGACAGTGACTGAGAATTTCCTGGAACTAATGAAAGAAAAAAAAAGTTTGCTGGGCATGGTGGAGCATGCCTGTAACACCAGCACTCAGGATGCTGAGGCAGGAAGATTGCTATGAGTTTGAGGCCAGCTTGGGCTATATAGTGAGACCCTGTCTCAAAAAACAAACCAACAAAAAACACTCAAAGGTACAAACCTAGGTATATTAGTGAAAGTTGAAAAGAAGGAGACCCGAGGGAGAGGAAGAAAAAACAAAGGAGAAAATAACAAACAAAATCTGTCCAAGGAAAAGCATATTATTTTCAAAGGAAAGATGGTCAGAAGAACAGCTGATTTCTTACAAGAACAAAAGAAGCCTTAAAACTAAGGAATAATATTTTAAATACGCTTTAAAGAAAGTAGAAGCTACAACACAAATTCTAACCCCAGTAGAGAGATATTTCACCCTCCTTCTAGAAAGAATGAGGTCAAAAAAAAAAAAAAAAAAGAAAAGAAAAAGAGAAACTGTTAGGGTTTGTGTCTAGATGCCTCCCAAAGCCTCATGCGGTCATGGGGGCAGGCTTTTCAGAGACGGCTGAATCTAGAGTTCATGATTGATTCATGGTCCAATGCTAGGATTATGGGTGTGAGCGCTATACCTGCCCTAGCTAACTATGGACTGAAACCTCCACAAACTGTGAGCTAAATAAGCTCTTCTCACTTTAACTTTGGGTGTCAGGTATTTTGTCTTAGCAACCAGAGAAAAGTAAATAAGAAAAAAACCACAAGTATGGTGCCTGCACTCAGTGGAAATGGAAGGAATGCTAATGATCCACCTCAGGAAGAACTTCAGGTGGAAGATCTGCAAGACATATGGAAATTAAAAACAACAAACTAGCTAGGTGTGTAGGGAAACCTAAAAGTTACTGCAAATTGTGATACTAATGTCCAGTGGTATCATGTAATAACCAAGATGAACATAAAACAACAAATAACAAAAACATAGGAGAGAGAGCAACTGAGTTAAACTACCCAACTTCTTTACCTGGAAAGGGATTTTTTATTAGGTTTAGCCACTTATCAGTTAATTTTGTGTGCTGTTTTTTATGGCACTCATGGAAATAATAGAAAAATGAATAGGGCTTAAGTAGAAGAGAGAAAATCCCTAGTCAATGTAAAGGAAGACAAAAAGGAGAAAAAGAGTTGCAACAAGTAGAAAGCGCAAAATAACATAGATTGAAGTCCAACTGGAAGCATTAAGTGGAAATGAAGAAATACACTGAGGAGGCGTAGGCAAAATAGCAATGCTGACCTCATGGTCTGCAAACCTCCCTGAATGTCCTCTTGACAGAAAACAGCAACCACCATAGCAAAATGCAACAGTGGATTTAAAAAATACTCTACAAAACAAGGTGACAAAATACTACCTGTCTTCTGATTACTTACTCTGATGTTAACAAACTTAAAGGCTAAGAGCAACATTTCTCTAGCAGCGGGGGTTAACACCTGTAATCTCAGCTACTGGGGAGGCTGAGGCAGGGGGAGTTACAAGTGCAACGGAGCAACTGAGCAAGATGGTAATCTCAAAATAAAGTAAAAAGTGCTGGGATGTAGTTCCATGGACTAGCATGCACAAGGCCCTGGGTTCAGTACTACAAGAGAAGAAAATTATTTTGTTTAGGCTTGTGTGGGCGGGGAATTGGGGAAGCTTAGCTAGGAGTTCACTTCTCACCCGTGTAGCATCAGCTGCAGCCATGGGGCTTGGACGACCCATAGCTTCAATGAAAGAAGTCACGAGAGTTTTGCACCATCTTGATTGTGGCACAGAACCAGGCATGGGGTGTGCATCTGAAGCCCCAGCTACTCAGGAGACGGAGGCAGGAGACGGCTTAAGGCCAGGAGTTTGAGGCCAGCCTATGTGACACGGAAAGATCACATGTCAAAAAATAAATAAATAAATAAATACATAAATAATAATAATAGGGCCGGGCATGGTGGCACACGCCTGTAATCCCAGCACTTGGGAGGCTGAGTCAGGAGGATTGTTGTGAATTCAAGATGAGCCTGGGCTACAAAGTGAGCTCAAGACCAGCCTGAACTGCATAGCGAGACTCTGTCTCCAACAAGAAGAGAAGAAGAAGAAGAATTAAAGGTGCCACAGTCACAGGCCCCAGAATACCAAGGTGGAGCTAAGTCTCATCAACATCAGGTAGCACAACTTATGGCCCATGATCCAGTGCAGAGGGAAACTGGACTCTTAATTTGAAGGGACAAATTAAACTATACATTTGTGGTGAAGGGAATTTATGGTTCCGCATACTGCAGGACTCAGAAATCACTAACCAGTATTTACTTCAAAAACAAATGCTCTCCACTTGATGTAAACTCTTGGTAGGAAAAGTCCATCTTGATTAAAAGACAAATGCTTACATACTTTTGCATGAAAGTAAAAGAAAATGAGACAAAGCCCCAGTTTACAAAAAAAGTTAAATAATGACAGACAAAATGAGAAAAATACGTTCAACTCATATGCAGGCAAATAGCTAATTCCTTCGTATATTAGAAACTGCTAAAAATTAAGAAGAGAAGCCAAATAACTCCAGAGTAAAAACTTCATTGAAATGACCATGTCTGTCCTCTGTGGCAAACATCCAAGGTCTGACCACACTGTGTGCTGGCCAGGTTGCAGGAACACAAACCTTCCATGCTGCGGAAGATCAATCCGTAATAAGAACGGCACTGCATAGGGGCTTCTGGGGCCACACAACAAGACTAGAGACTTGTTTTCCTTTGGTTCTGGAAATTCTGTTACTAAGAATCTATTCAAACAGACTTGCAAAACTATACTCTTGGTATCATATGTTTTGTTTTGTTGGTACTGGGAATCGAACTCATGACCTCACACTTGCCAGGCAGGTGTTGTGCCGCTGCACTATATACCTGGCCCTCTTGGTGTTATTTGAATACAGAACTGCAAAGTAACTGTGAGTAAAGAGAACAAATCCCAGGATCATAATCCCCATCCCAGTTTCAGGATGTTGTGCCGAGCCAAGCCAAAGCAAACAGGAAAACCACGGGCCGGCAGGACACAGCCAAGGAATGCTTCCCTTACAACACCAGCAAGGTGAGAGCCAGTCTCAATGGGAGGAAACTCAAAAGTTCCGTGGTGACTCATAGCAGGAGCTGCAGGAAGGCATCTCCACAAATATGAGGGCCCAGACCCTGCTGTAATACGCGATTAAAGACAGGTAGGGGCAAGGGAGCTGTTTAAAGACACAGACTCATATGGAAAGGAGAGGTGTATTTGCAAACACCTCCCAGATAAGAGAAAAAAAGGAAAGGACAAACTTCCCTTGGCAATCAAGTCAAGAAGAGAAGAAAAAAGAAAGAAAGAAATCAGGGCCTTGCAAGACAAAATCAGAATATTCACAAAACTACGTCATCAAAACAAGCAAAAACATCTCACTAAAATGTCTGCTGGCAGCCTGGCACAAACGTGTGGCACTAGGTAGGAATCCTGTGGAACACCTGATATCACAAATATCGCAAAGCTAAAGTCTCCATGGGAGAGCCCTCCGGAAAAGCAGAAAGCCAGACCTCACACAAAAAAACTGAGCAGAACTGCAGTGAAAAACAGCTGGTGAAGTAGGAGAAATTCCATGTAGAGCTCAAGCAGCGTCGGAGGACACAAACACCACCTTGCATTATTGTCTCAAAAGCCAAAACGAACACAAAGTGGGGGAAAAGGAGTTTACTGAAAAAAAGAAGAAAAAAAATTACCTCAGAAATGAGAAACTAATAAGACGTTCAAGGCAGAATAGTTTCAAATGAAAATTTAATAAGAATCACTAAAGAATGGGCAAGAGAGAGAAAAATTAAGAAAATAAAAAGATGTTACAGAAAAAGTTCAAAGGGGCCAGACAGAAAGAAAGAGAAGACAGACAGGAAAGGGATAATGCCTGGCTTTTTAGAGTCCCCAAAGAACAAAACAAAACAATGGAACAGAGCCAATATTTAAAACGATCACTAGACCAGGTGTGGTGGCACATGCCTATAATCTTAGCACTTGGGAGGCTGAGACAGGAGGATCCTTGCAAGTTTGAAGCCAGCCTGGATTACATAAGTGAGTTCAAGGCCAGCCTGAACTGCATCGTGAGACCCTGTCTCAAAAAATTTAATTTAATTTAATTTAATTTAATTTAATTTAATTTAAATTAAACAATCACCAGGAAAGATATATATGAAAAACCCAAATCTACACATTTCAAAGGGCTCACCATACACTCAGAAAAATAAATCCAGCCCATCATCTTTGACACATACCTAGCAAAACTATGAGATGTCAAGGCTAAAGATAAAATCCTGAAGGCCTCCAGGCAGAAAAGATCAATTAACATGGAGTCAAAAGAAGTAGATAAGCATCAGATAACATCAGGTAACCTTTTAAAAGTAGGACCTGGTGCCACACACCTGCAATCACAGCACTCTGGGGCGGCTGAGGCAGGAGGATGACAAATGTGAGCACAATTTATGCAGGTTAGCAGTTTAACAAGATCCTGCCTCAAAATAAAGAACTGGGAGCTGTGTGTGGGGGCCACAGGTCTGTAAACCCAGCACTCAGGTTGAGGGAGGAGGGTCACTGCAAGTTTGAGGCCCGTGAGACCTTGTCTCTACAACAAACAAAAACAAAACAAAACCTCTGGGGTTTTATCTTGTCTGGGGATATATCTTGTCTTTGGGGACAGAACTTCACTGTGCAGCTTAGGCTGGCCTTGAATTCACTTTGTAGCCCAGGCTGACCTCAAACTCACAGCGATCCTTCTGCCTCAGCCTGCTGAGTGGTGGGATTACAGGTGTGTGCCACCACACCTGGTTCAGGGATAGAGCTTGGTGTGAAAACCTTGGATTCAACCCTCAGGATTGCCAAAAATCCATCAGTTCTCAATGACAGAAAGCGAGAACCGTGACAGTCAAGCCCAGAATGTCCTCCGGCTCCAGGAAGTAAAGAAGTGCTATGGTGACAACAGCGATGATGGTGGTGGCGATGACACGATGACAGCAACAAGGACAGCAGCTCACAAAGAACACAGGGGCCACCCTGGGGCTCCGAAAGCCCATCCAGTGCCCTTTATATAACAAAGTAAATGCTATTATGGGATTTTAACCCAGGGCATAAAGCAATTATTCATGTTCTCTGCTGATACAAACAACCAAATCGGTAGATGAGAAGAAGGAACCATCTTCCCTACAGTAGAGTTCCAATTAGTAAATATAAAAGAAGGAAAGAAATTGAAGGCCCGTGACAGGATAGGAGACACCACCATCACGACTGCTAGTCAGGTATGAGAGGCACAGCGATACCACAGTAAGGGGTAGAAATTCAAGAAACAGGATCTGCAGGGCTTCACCACAGCTCTCTGAGATATTTATCAATCACACATAGAAAGGTGTGAACAGACACTTCTGCAAAGGACGCCACTCCACAGAGGAGAAACCCTCACTCACGACCTGGTGGTACAGGCCACTGGGTCCATGTCACTGTGCAGTGTATAGAGGGCACAGCAAGCCCACTAAGGTTTTGTCACCAGAAATGCACAGCCTCTATCCCCCAGGAGGAGACATGGATTCCCTCAAACCAAGGCCCATTCCACGAAGTAACAGTGAGTAACCTCCCAAAGTTATCAAGCCCATGCAAGACAAGGAAAGACTGAGCAAGTATCATAAAAAAAAGGAGGAGAAACAACCATGAAATGCAATGTGGGATCCCAGACGGGATCCTGGACCCGAAAGGAGGACAGCAGTGGGAAACTAGTGAGATTTGAACAGGTCTGTAGTTTGGTTAGTAGCATCATACCAATGTCAGTGCTTTGGTTTTAAAACATGTGCTGTGATTACACAAGAAATTCACCTTAGGGCAACACAGACAAAAGGTACACAGGCTCCAGTACTATTTTTGTGGCAGCCCTGGACAGGGTGACCCAGTGTGGCAGCTCAGCCATGCTCCACCCCCACCAGCTACTTAGCAGCTTCCATTAAGTTCCATCTGCTCCCAACAGTGGCTGACCGCAGAGTGAGACCACAGGCGTGCAGGACACAGCAGGTGCCCTCAGCCTTGCTGGCCCAGCTTGGCCCAGTGTCGTCTGTACCCCAAGTCTCCCCAGGTTCTCTGTACCCAGAAAAGGTACTTGACTGGGGCCGTGGGTGCCCACATCCAGGTCTGCCATGCCTGTCCTATCACACAGAGACCCCAATATCTTATATGACTCCTGCACAATCTGTGCATGGGACAGGGCAAGCCCACTGTCTCCTCACGGGCCAGCCTTCCTCTTGTCCCTCCCTACTGTCACCCATACAACACCCCCCAGCACCTCTTCCTTTCCAACCCACCTCTTGATTCCCTGCACAGACCGTTGAGTGACCCACAGCACAGCCTATAAATATACAGTGGACCAAGAAATTGTATTGAGTTGTTATTTTTGTTGCTTTTTTTTTGTCTTTTTGAGACAGGGCCTTGCTATGCAATTCAGGCTGGCCTTGAGCTCACTTTGTAGCCCAGGCTGGTCTCGAATTCACAGCAATCCTCCTGCCTCAGCCTCCTGAGTGCTGGGATTACAGGTGTGTGCCTCCACACCTGGCGAAATTGTAGTATTGTACAACAGAATAGTACTCAGCTTGAAAAAGAAGGGCATCTGCTATCTAAAACAACATGGATGAAGCTGGAGGCCATTATACAAAATGAAATAAGAAGTCAGGAAGACAAGAACTGCATCATTCCACTCCTAAATAGCGAAATTACAAATTAATAAGACTGGAATGAGGGGAGGAGAAACAGAGCATTACAACAAACAAGCACAAAGTTTCCACTGAGATGGGTGAACTCCAGGCATGACCTCTTAAGCTCCTGTTAGACCTCATACCTGTAGTCAACAATGGACTATAAGTCAAAGTATTATAAACTTAAAATTTGTCAGGAGGATCAGTGTCCTGGTAAATGTTCTTAGCTACCACAATAAGACAAAAAATAAAAGAGAAGAAGGAGGAAAGCAAATGAGCTCCTGGAGGCTGTTTCTGTGAGATGTTCTTATAAGCTGACTTGGGCCTAAAGGCTGAGACCTTCTGGTAACAGTGAAGGACAGAAGTCAGCCAGAAAGTGATAGGAGACACCAAGGAAGGGAGCAACTGAGCAGCACCTGGAGAGTGACAAGGCCCACTGGGCCAGCATGGGAGGGGCACGGGGAGCCCCTCCCTGGCTAGTGCGTGGCCCTGGGCACCGCATCCTGCAGTGGAGAGGCTCTCCTCTAATGTCTCTTCCTATGAAACCACTGGCCCCATCGTGGTGCCCATCCTTCCAGCCTGATTTAACTAATCACCTCCCAAAGGCCCCACCTGCAAATGCCATCCATAGGGGGCGGGGCTTCAACATATGACTGGGGGGAGCCATACAATTCATCCCCTGCGGGACCTAAAGATAAGCAGGAGTTACCTGGGAGGGAGTCAGTCATGGATGGTATTGACTGTACTTTTCTAAAATTTTAACATTTCCTTTATAATCAGAAAAAGAAAAAGTCCAAGGTCGCCAAGAGGCCCCAGTGCTCCCTTAGTGTAATGGCAAAGTCTTAGGGAGAATTGAGACCTTCATACACATCACGGCTATACAGAGGAGCCCCAGTTTTGGAGTGTGGGACCAGGAACAGCCCAAACACCCCGTGAGCGCCACACTGATGCACAGTCTTCCTGGTTGTTTGATCTTCCCCCTCCTATTTGGTGGCACCAGCTGGAGGCCATCAGAGGAGATCATAAACCAGGGCTGCACCCTGGAGGTTTTTTGCTGACAGCCTAGAGACAGGGAGGGGGTGGAGACCTCAACGAAGTCATCACTCGCAGGGCACAGAGCTGCTGCCATCTTGAGCCTCTTCCAGGGGCAAGTCAGTCAGCCACTGGCAAATAACCTTCAGCAGGAAGTCCCAGCAGGAGGGGACCATACACAGCTCTGTGGCTGGTAACCCGCTGGCTGTGCAGCAGTCGTAGAAGAAAGGGTCCCAGTGCTTGGCAGTAATGACATGGCTGAGCTGGCTCTGCAGGGGTGGGGTCAAGACCCAAGAAGGCAGAATGGGTGCGATCTTGCTGAGGGATCCAGGCCCCAGGGGAAGTGACCCTAGACTATGTCTAAGAGACACCAGTCCTAATGCTGATTTGGAGGCTTGGAAGTGATCTTTACTCTCCAGGTTTCCGCCTCACTTCTAACTGAACCATTCCAGGTAACACATTTCTCCCTTGCCGATGTGCAAGCTCCGGAGGACATGGCCCAAGCTGGCTCCTATGGTGGCTGCACAAGAAGGGCACCACCTCCACCCCCCTTCGCAGCTCTTCCCAGCCCACCCTCCCAGCTCTTTAGTGCCAGCAGCCCACCCCACCCTCCCCACCAAGGACAAGGAGATCAGAACAGTGCCTGGCATGGGGCAACTTAATCATCACTCGTTCCTCTTTCTTATCTTTTAATGACAATTTAAAAAATATTATGCCATTTGTCACAATCTTCTCAAACTTGCAAGTATCACAAATGAAGCTTTTGGTATCCAAATCCCTCAACCTGGGACTTGCTGACTGTGAACAGCCAACTGCAACTAGCTTAAACCCTGCATGCAGGCTCCTTTGGAGGACGGGAAATATTGGGAAGAAGGACTGCAGGGACAGGGTTGGGACTGATTCCTAGGGGCGGCAGGACAAAAACCACCAATACTTTTTGATCTTTTCCTTTTCATATCTCACTTTAAACAGTATGGGTGGCATCCGTGTAAATATTTTCAGTACAAAAGATGTCCTGAAACAATAAGCTTATACATTTCAGTTTTCTTGAAAATCTTATCTCAAATCAAAATTATACCTTCAGTCCACTCCCACCGGAAGCTGAGTGCAGTAACACTCCTGTTTGCCCAGTCACATTCTCTTTGTGGAATGCCAACTAGTGCAAGCAAGGTGAGATGTCGGACAGTTTCCCGTCTTCTAAATCAGTGACAAGGACCCCAAACAACTCCGTGCCAGTGAGTTCTGTTGTTTTGCCAGCCACAGGGCAACGCCCAGCCCAGGCAGCCCTGGGAAAGTGGGCACTGAAGCCCCAGACACTAAAGCACAGATGGACCTGGACCTGGCTGGGCTTCTTCCTCCTGAAAGCGCACCACTGTGCTTGACGTCAACGTGCTTGATGGCGTTCTGCTGACGTTTCCTGGAAACCGTCCTAAATGGAAAGCGCTACTCTAAGATGCTGAATTTACAAGAAGGTCTGTGGAGCTCTACCTGCCATTAATTAAAATACAGCAGGTAGTTGCCAGAGGGAGCGCCGATTCAAGGCCACAAATCAACTCTCAGGGAGAAGCACTAGGAGCCTCTTGTCTGCCCTGCTTTCAATCCTGAGCCCTGACAGACAACGCTGTCCAGTGCCTTCTCCTCCTGCCCACCTCCCCTAAGGTGGAGGAAGGGTTCTCCAGCACCCGACAGCCGCTGGCTCCCTCTCTGCCCGGCAAGACAGAGGACATTTCTGACGTCCTGCTGTTCTGCAAGTGAATGCTCAGGTCTGCAAGTCATCACCCTTGTTTCTTGTATTTGCAGACAACATGCAAATAAAGAAAAGACAAAAAGAAAAAGAAAAAAGAGGCTTTAATGCATTTCATGACAGCACGGAGAAAATACTAAATCGAAGCCTCACATGCAAAGCAGATTATTGTTAAAGACACCGACTGCGTCTCTCAAGAAGCAAGGTCAAAGGGATATGCAGAAGGTGTTTTTTCTTTTTTTTTCCTAGGAAAACTGTCCAAGCCAGAGCGGCCTCACCAACTCTTGAACCAAATCTAATCCTTTATTTTGTGCCTTCCGATACTAATCAACATCCGACAGCTACGCAGCCACCCCTGGGAACCCAAAAATAAGTGAAATTTAAAACTGGATTTAAAAAAAAATCACCGGGCAGCACCTCCCTGACCCAGGCACAGTGGAAATGCCGCAAGGCGCCTCGCGGGCCTGCGATACCCAGCACCTGCGCGGCCCCACCCAGCGCTGCGTCCCCGCGGCCTGCGCGCGGTGCAGCCCCTGCTAGGGCACAAACCGGAAAACAAGCTCAGGGGGAATAAATGGCTAGCGGCCCGCAGAGGTCGTGTGGAGAGGGTGAAAGGACCACCGTCCCGGGCAGGGGCGCCCCAGCTACAGGACCCGCGACCTGCTGTATGCCACCGCCCGCAGGCGGCTACCAGCTGGCCCCGCCGCCCCTGCCACTCCAGCGGCCCCCGCCTACCCCGGCCCGCAGCCCAGCCGCGCAGAGCGCCCCGGTCCCCGGACGCACAGTGCCAGGCGCCGGGGAGCACAGAGACCCGCTTTGGGCGTGCGCGCTTACCTGCCCCGCCCGGCTGCTGGGAACGCGGGGCCCCAGAAGATCGCCGGCTGCTGCTCACCGAGGCTCCCCGCGAGCAGGCTCCGGCCGGCGTGGGCTCCGAGGCAGCAACGTCCGACGGCCCCGCTCAGCCATTGCAGTGGCGCTGCGGCGGGCGGGGGGCGCGCGTCACCGCGGGCGGGCGCCCCGAAAACCCGGCCCTCCCCGACCCTCCAGCTCTCGGTCCGCTCCCGCCCAGTGCTCGGGTTCAGCGATACCCGCCTCCGGATTTCTCCAGATTGTTCGTCTTTTTCTTCAAGGAGCAGGTCTGCAATGTATTAAAATCAGAAACGATGCTCCTGAAAATAGTCTTGGCTGCTGCAGAGAAATCTCCAGAGGGAGGGTACGAGGTGAAAGCCAGCTAGGTCTAACAGAGCGTTGCTCCCCACCAAGACCCACGGGTTTAAGAGGTACTTATCCGGGTGAGAATTACTCTCATTTCATTCTGGGTGTGAGCAGCCATGAGAAGCACCAGATAGTTGCACGTGTGTGTTCCAACCATTAACTCTTGGCTTTCCATCTCCAAATGCTGCCTTCTGCAGCAGGGAAGAAGTCCTGTCATGGAATCCCCAGTTCCGTCCTTCTCCCTTCTAGATGTGCTCTTTTGCGGTCTTCACTTGTAAAGCAGAACAGTACTGATACCTCGTGAAGAGTTGCTGGAGGGGATAGGTGGGTGAATAAACCTGTAAATACTGTTTTATGAAAACCTACATACGGGTTACACAAGTCCTTAGCAGAATGCACCTGTTCTGGGTACCAAAATTATAAAAGAGCACAACCTTAAATTCTGGGTATGGAAAGTGGATTACTACACATAGTAACGAGCACTGCCTCTCCCACCTCCTCCTGGACCCAAGTGTTGTGGCCACAGGAAAACCAGAGCCCTTTGCTGGTTGTTGGAGAAGAGTTCATCTGGTGCTGCAGAACCTCAGCCTCGCTAGGGGCTGATTTCCCACCCACTGACCTGTGAAGTCTTTAAAACAGGGCATTCCAGACTTCTGTGATAGCAGATACATCATAAAGCTTGTAAATCCCATGCCCACATCTCACTTCTTTGGTTTGTTTGTGAGAAGCAGTTGTAGAGGAATAGCATAAGGGTGAACAAGCTGCTCAGGAAGTCTCCAGGTGGTGTCAGCGGTGGAAGCTCAGTGGATGGAGAAGGAAAAGCTATGGCAAGAACAAGAAAGGGTCTCTTCTAAGGAGGGGTCTGACATAATGTTTGCCACCAGATGGCCAGCTGGTCCCCTGTGTTGTAGTGCTACATCCCAGGCCTCTTGGTGGTCTTGGTTGTGGACAGACTGAGCACTCAGCTGTGATAGTCACCAGATCAGCCTTGGCAGGGCAGGGAAATTCAAGGCTATTTGTGATCCATCCATGCACTGTAGCCACTTCTGTGACTATTTTGTGACACATCACATACCGGAGGGTGGTCTCTGCAGAATAGGTCACCTTGTCTCCTACCGTGAGTGTCTTCTGTGCAGTAGGAGTATTTGGTGAGTGTGCACGAACAGTCTCACATCTGAGTGGGTCCATTCCAGGAGCCCTGTCCACCCACATGTCTTCCCAGAATTGCTTCCCAGCCAAATCACCTTCCAAGCAAAGTAAAGGATAATCACATGTACTGCTTTAAGCTTGGCCTGCTAGATGGCGTTCACTTGCTCTGCTGTCCACTGGGGCCAATTTGAGTACAGCGGTGATGTTATCAGACCTCTTCCAGTGAATCCCAGCCTAGCATGCAAAATCATCTGTACATTCAGCAACATTTCTGTTGTTGTTCCTTGGATAGCTTGCTTTAGGCAACTCTCCATAAAACCAAAAATACAGGTGGTGGGACAGGGTTTACAAAAGTGGTAGGGGTACTCAGAGGGTGAGCTATGCACTCATGAAACCTCTTTGAATGTTTAGGATATTCCTAAGAATAATCTTGCATTTGCTTACCAGCTCAGTGATGATTAAATACCACAGATTAAGTAGTTCAAACAGTTGTCTCATAGTTCTGGAGGCCGGAAGTCCAAGATCAAGCTGCTGCTGGGTTGGTTTTCCCTGAGGCTTCTTTCCTAGGTGTGCAGATGGCCACCTGGATTAGGCACTTTCTCATGGCTGAGAAAAAAATACCCAACACCCACAATTTAAAGGAGGAGAGGATTATTTCAATTCAGGGGTTTTAGAAGAGTCCGTCCATCATCAGCTGGCTCCAAGGCAGAAAGGGCATGGGTGGGAGGGGATGGTGCAGGACAGCGGCTCATCCCACAGCAGCCAGGAAGCGGAGAGAGGAGAGGAGCTGGGGATAAGAACGCACCCTTCCAGTCACGCCTCCATCAGCCCACCTTCAATAGGCCGCAACACCAGCACCAATTCAGCTGCTAAGTTCATCAGACCGATGAGTACAGAGCCCCTGTGATCTGATCATCTTCAATACACAGGACTTTCGGGGGACATTTTAGATCTAAGCCACAGCCCGCCTTTTC
The DNA here is from genome assembly GCA_004027595.1 of Dinomys branickii. Taxonomy (NCBI): domain Eukaryota; kingdom Metazoa; phylum Chordata; class Mammalia; order Rodentia; family Dinomyidae; genus Dinomys; species Dinomys branickii. Next base: position 42,977 of record PVLD010008908.1, on the reverse strand, counting down.
CGCTGAGTCCTCGTGTGGTCTCTCTGCATGTGCATCCCTGCTGGCTTCCTCTCTTCCATTTCTCATAGGGACACCGGTCTTACTGGAGAAAGGGCCCACCCTTATAATCTCACTTAACCTTAATTATTCCCTTCAGGGCCTGTCTCCAAATAGTCACATGGGCTTCAACACATGAACTGGGGTAGAGGGAGAGCATAATGCAGGCCATAACCTTATATATGCATTCCATTTTTAGGGTAGAGTTGTGTTGAGTATACTCATTTCTGTGGCTTGATGAATCAGACAATACCAGGTAATAACTGATAATTGGTGTTGGATGATCTCTTAGTGAACTGTAGTGAGATACAGTACTGTCTACTGAGAACCCATGAGCAAGCCAGAAATGACTTCTCTAAGGGGGATGGTTATGTGCTGGTGATTTGACCATGGCTATCCTCTTGAGTTCTGCAATACGGCAGTACAATTTGTGTGTGTGTGTGTGTGTGTGTGTGTGTGTGTGTGTGGTACTGGGGATTGAACTCAGGACCTTACACTTGCCAGGCAGGCACTTAGGCTACTGAGCTATAGCTCTAGCCCCGATTTTTTTTTTTTAGACAGAGTCTCAATATGTAGTTCAGACTAGCCTCGAATTCACTATGTAGCCTAGGCTGGCCTTAAACTCCCAGTAATCTTTCTGCCTCAGCCTCCCAAGCAATGGGATTATAGACATGCGCCACCACATCTAGCAAAGGGTACTGGGTGCCAACATTTTTATATTCTGTGGACACATGGAGCATTATAGGGGTCACTGAGCCACAGAGCCCAGGAGGATTCATGCTGCTGTGAAGCCTAATCTGCTGAGTAGCACTTTTTTGCCCTGAGCCTCTCCCATAAACTTCATGTGTACTACTTTCAAGATCCAAACAGGCCCACCATTTGTATTTTGGTGGTGAAAGATGCAAGTCACAACATGCTGCCTCCTCCTACTCATTTTAAAGGAGATCCTAACGTCTTCCAGTCCTCTGAACCTTCAGAAACTACAAGAGCCTAAGGAAGCTTTGAGGCTATTATTCTCCAATCCTAGCACTTATGAATCTTTAACCAGGCATTTGGGTAGCGGCTACTTCCTGTTTATTGAATCTATGTATGTGTCATATTTCCAGCAGGATTCAGGGTGGTTGGTGAGGATCCCCGTGGACCAAGGTGTGACACTGAACAGTGTTGGTGTACTATTGAATCAAGGCTCTAGGATGGGCTGATATCCCTGCAGCTGAAAGCAAACTCATCCTGGGGTTCTATGATGATTGGTATAGAAAGAAAGTGCATCTGCCAGTTTGATGGCCACATGCAATGGTACCAAGAAGAGAATTGACTTACTCTACTGTTCTACTAAACAGACCATCTCTGCAATATTGACCTGAGGTCAGTATTTGATAAAGCTGAGGATAACCCACCATCCTGCACCATAATCCATTTGTTTTCCACATAGGCCAGTTAGTGAATTAAATAAATTGCTGTCCCTCAACTTTTCAAGATTTGGATGCAGTGCTAATCTGCCCTAGGTATGCAGCCCTGCTTCAGGCTCACTATTGGGGGTGAGGGAGCCGCAGCATCCTCTAGCATCCCTACCTGATGCCTTCATTCCTTGGGTCAAGAGTCAATCTGGGAATCCTACCAGTTACTAAATGTATCAGGCTGGGTGTGGTGGTGCATGCCTGCAATCCCAGCACTCCAGAGACTGAGGCAAGAGAATAGCTCTGAGTTCAAGGTCAGTGAGGGCTATAAAGTGAGTTCAAGGCCAGCCTCAATTTCATAGTGAAACTCAAAAAAACAAAAAATTCAATCTACTCCAAGGATATTTCAGAAGTTAAAGGAACAGCCACAAGGCAACTTAATACCACTTCAAAATGAAAACCAGAAAGGGCTGGGAAGGCAGGTCAGCGGTAGAGCACTGACCCAGCTTTCTCAAGGCCCTGGTTCAACCCCTAGGACCACATGGGCCAGGGCCGGGGGCGGGGGAAGAAAGTGGATACTAGTGAGCTTCTGGGGAGAAATAAGATTTACAAGTGGTCTCAAAGTGCTTTCTCCTGAGAGGTTTAATAATCACAAAGGGATCATGGCACATTACGAGGGAAAGCCTAGCAGACACTGATGTAACGTAGACACCAAATTTCACAACATCTGGAATGGCACGAGTCAACCCTATGCATCTCAAAATATGAGATTAGAGATACATAATGTCATTTCTGAAGCATTCCTGCCCAAATTCATATCCAAATCTAGTCATGTCAAGATCAAGCATCTCGCAAACCTAAATCAAGGAGTATTTCTATGGTACCACTGCTACCCTATACACATAAAATTGTCAAGTCAGAAGAAACGAAAGTTGGAAAGTGCTCTCAGTTCGAAGAGACCAAAGAGAATGACCCACAGATATGACTCATAATTCAGGGTTTGGTTTTTCTATTAAAAGCACCATTGGAGATGGGAAAATTTGATTAGCAAATAATACCTCTGTTAACTTTCTGGTTTGATGTTTAGGTGAGAGTATGTCCGTGCTTATAGGAAATAAGCAGTAATGTATTTACAGATGAAAGAGCTTCAAGACAACTTACTCTCAATTAGTTTTAAAATAATATATGTATAATATGTGTATATATATACATATATATGATTGATATTTAAGAAGTCTAAGTGGAGGATATATCTTACATCTTTGTACTTTTATCATTCTGAAGAAATCTGTAGTTCTGTCAAATTAAATTTTTTAGCACTGTATTGCTCCCTCCAGAATCCATCTCCTTACTGCCTTAATTTTGCCAAAGGATATTGGCCAATCTTACGGCCCTTAAATGTACAAGCTTCCCTTCCAAAATCTGACCCTGTCTACATCCTCCTTTATGGTTGGTCTTCCACCTGGAGTCAGGAGAATGTAGTTGGGTGAGTTGCCACTTTCTTGCCTCTGATGATGGTGGGTGAAGAAGCAGTGACTGAAACAGGACAGAGCTGTCTCTTCAGCTCGTGAGATTATAAGACATATTGTGGGGTCTGCGGCTCAGTGTTCAGAGCCATCAAAATCCTCCCAAAAGCCGTGATCCAGACTCACAATTCCTATGCTCCTGCACCTGTGATATAATGTACTATGGTAGCACCTTCAGTGGACACTTCACATCATTCCTGGGTGCTTTAGACTGCTAGCAACCCAGCTGCTTATCACCAGGTAATGACAAGCTGCACTCTCCAAACTCAATCAAGTCAGGTAAGTCTCAGGGTCCCATCCTTTAAGAGCTGCTATTTATAACCATTTACAGAAACAGTACTGTCATAGCTCAGGTGCGTAAAAAGAAAAAACTATTTTTAGCAGACATTACTTTAATGCAAGAAATTTAGGGCTTATAATGTCACCAAGGAACCGAAAGAGTAATAATGTGCTCAAGGACTGATCTCTGGATGTTACTCCCAGAATAACAGGAATGGTTCCTCGGACAAAATCAGAAGGCTGAGAATCAAAACCCACTCATCCCCCTGCTGGCTCCACAATCACTGCACCCCAACCACCCTCACCCCAGCACCAGAAGTCTCCCAGCATTGTGGGTGTCAGGCCGTGCCAGACCCAGCAGATGCCCAGCGTAAGATGAGTGACTCACAGCAATGCCCTCTTCCTGCTCAGCCCAACCCCAAGTGCACTTCCTGTTCTGGTCCATTTGATTCATAGAAACTGAATCTCATCTGGAACCCTGGCTGCAAGGGAGCCTGAGAAGCACAATACTTGACCTTTCAGTCTTTGTGGTCCAAGAAGGTGTCAGAAAGAAGAGGTCAAAGTAGATGATGAGCAGGATGATCTGCCTACACAACGAAGTGCAAAGTTGCTGCCACAGAGAAGTGTAAGGAAATACAAGAATGCAAAGGAGGAAGCCACTTGCTTTTACCGGAAGAACCTGGTCAAAGAGCTCTGAACTGAACTCCAACAGGATTTCTGCAAGAGACAGAAAGTGAGGCAGGTAATACTGGGGGAGCAGGAACAAGAACATAACTCTTTTAGAAATTTGAGATTATTTCAGAATAAAAATTTCAAATTTTAAGGATTATTTAGAAACATGAAAAAGTTTTTATGACATGAAATTATATCAGTTCATTGTCCTCAGCAACAAAAAAACAAAAGCCAACCAAACAAAAAACCCTCAAGTGTACTTGAACCACAGATTAGTATGTCAAATTATATAGTGATAAGTCTGTGGATGGGACAGACCCCAGGACTAAATGATTGAATATCTCCATGCCATTGAATGGTGCAGGTTCCTTTCCTCTCTCTCCTTCCATCCTCAGCACTGACTTCATCCCTAGGCTACTTAACCTTATGATGACAACATGGCTGCAGCAGTTCCACACATCACACCCAGGAATGATGATGTCCGAAAGAAGGGATGAACAATCTCCTCCTTGGTCTTTTTCTCCAGAATTCCTGAACAGAATTTCCATGAGCTACATGCCCCGTTCTGCACCTTCACTCACAAGGGAAGCAAAATTGGTATGTTTGGCTTAGTTATATCATCTGAGTGGAATGAATATAGGGAAGCCAACCATGTGACCACAGTGGATCCTGGTTTTGAAAAGCAGCATACAAGACACTGCTCGTTAAATAACTAAATCATCATATTTGCATGTGTTATGGTTTGCATCTGGATGTCCCTCCAAAGCCTTATGAAGTCATAGGGTGGGCTTAGATTTTTTTGAGTGATTCATGGTCCAATGCTGGGTTGATGGGTGTGAGTGCTACACTCGCCCTGAGGTGGGCAGCCTGCATCCAATGTAAGGGAGGTGAAGAGGCTTGCTTATTAGCGTCTATCCCTTGTGCTCTTGTTGGTTTTGCTGCTTTCCGCCACCATGAACTGTTGTCCTCTGCCATGTGCCACTCTGCCTTGGAGCCAGCTCTGAGTTTGGACTGAAACCTCCACAAACTGTGAGCTAAATAAACCTTTCCTTTCTTAATTCTGAGCATCTGGTATTTTCTGTCAGCAATGAGAGAAAAGTAACCAAGACAGCATGTAAATGAGTAATGGAAATGAATGTCCATAAATGAAAATAATTATGCAGGGTGAGATAATAAGAGGCATTGTTTTCCAGAGTTTACTCTTTTCCAGAGTTTTTTCAGAGTTGCCCCTGCTAGTGTTGGTACTCCACCTCTTCTATTACTCTGAGGTGTTAGTACATGAAGCTGCCATGCAGAGGAGCGTTGGCCGGTGCTTCCCTCTCTTCCATTCCGGCCTCCTCTGTCCCACATCTTCAGCCTTGCTTCTGGTTTTAGGGTGGCATACGGCGATATGCAGTGTTAACAGAAGTGGCTGGTGGGGCTCTCCCTGAAGTCCCCGTCCACCTAACTACTTTAAACACAGCCACCATGTATGCACTGTAGACAGTGATTCCTGCTCCTTCCTACACCCACAGTGGTCGTAGGGACCAGAATTCATAGATCCAAAAGAGCTTTGGACTCTGGAAGAAATGCCCAGTGAATACATGCAAACCACATGTGCAGCAGAGCCCTTTTGCCCCTTGAGATTATAGAAGGAAGCCTTGAATTCTGATCCAGCACCCTGTGGAAGTACAAAGCATATCATAGCTTCTTCTTTCTTTCTTTCTTTCTTTCTTTCTTTCTTTCTTTCTTTCTTTCTCTTTCTTTCTTTCTTTCTTTCTTTCATTTTCTTTCTTTCTTTCTTTCTTTCTTTCTTTCTTTCTTTCTTTCTTTCTTTCTCTTTTTGTTTGTTTTTGAGACAAAGTCTCACTATGTAGTTCTGGCTGGCCTTGAACTCACTATGGAGCCCAGACTGGCCTCAAACTCCTGGTTATCCTCCTGCCTCAGCCTCCTGAGTGCTGGAATTATAGCCATTCACCACCATTCCCAAAGTCCAGGTTTACCACAGCTTTTTTCAATTTCTGGAAACCACATATTCTGGCTTCTGTTTGCAGATACTCAAACTGCATTCTGTCCTGCACTTCTGCCCTTCCAGGACATTGTCTAGTCTTCCCTCACTCACAATATTTGCTAAGCACCAGACTCTGGAAATTGCAAAGGTGCCTTTGAGGGCTTTGTGGGCCTTGGTGGCCAAGTACCCATCCCTGCCCTTTCCACCAGCAACTTGCCTCTGTTTTCCTTCTTCTTCCCGCCTCACTTCCTGCTCACTGCTCTCTAACACCCTCCTCCAAAACTGCAAATCTTGCTGGATTTCATAAAGGGGTATTCTTTGAAATATGACACACAAATTATATGCAATGGCATTAAATTAGGTGTGATTTGCATGTTGACTAAAGATGCCCAGACCCCAACAAAGATCTACAAGCCAAGAGTGGATGTCTAAATGGCAGAAGCAGTAGTTTTAAAAAGAAATATTGCTGGGCGTGGTGGTGCATGCCTGTAAGGGTAATCCTAGCACTTGGGAGGCTGAGGCAGGAGGATCATTGCGAGTTTGAGACCACTCTGAGCTACAAAATGAGCTCAAAGCCAGTCTGAACTGCATGGCAAGACCCTGTCTCAAAAAGGCTAAATAAATAAATAAATGAATGAAATGTTTTCATATTTTTAAATTATTTGAACCAAATTTTTCTCTGAAAGCAATTAAAATGCTGGTAATATTTCTCAAATTTCCTCAAACTCATTAAAGTAATGCTAAGGGAGTATGGATTTACGAGGCAAAAAAGTCTAAGCAAAAGTGAGAACCAAACAGGTGGTTGAAGACCGAAGCTGCTTTCAGCGTGAGAGCTCAGGCCTATCCTGATCTTCTCAAGTAAAGCTCCTGATGGCCACTCAGGAAAAGAGGCCACATCAGAGTCCCAGCAGTGGTGTGGAGCAAGGGTGAGGAAGAAGAAGCCTTCTTCCTGTAAACTGAGGCCCCAAAAGGCTATACATATGCTCAGGGTAAAAGTCAATCAGACATCACACACCCAAGCCCACGGGGAAGGGGCTGATAGAACAAGAACAGGAGAGAAGCCTCCTCAGAGAAGATGAGACATAGGCCAGCCACAGCCAGCCCACCTCACACAGCGGCCTGAAATGAGTCAGGCTTTTGACTTCACACGAGGTGGCCCTTGATTGCTGCCACTCCACAGAGTGTGAGAGCAGCAAGTGGCAATTTCTACGGAGGAGCATACCCTTATTTAGGGCTCACAGAGCTCCCACAAATGATTGTTTAAGGACAGTGTTACAGCTTGTGTCTAGACATCTCCCCAAAGCCTCCTGCAGTCAGAGGGTTGGCTTTTCAGGGGTGGCTGGGTCTAGAGTATGTGGTGCTGGGATCAAGGGTATGTGATTACTAAATTAGTTTGACATTGTTCTGGCTGGGAGTAAGGGTGTGAGGGCTACACCCACCCTAGGGTGGTAGACTGCATAAAACAGAAAGAGGGCTAACGTGCTCCCACCTGCCTGCCAGCCACGGACTGTTGCCCCTGTGTGACACCCTCTGCCATGCCACCCTGCCCTGGAGCCAGCACACTATAGACTGAAACCTCCACAAACTGAGCTAAATAAACCTTTCCTCCTTTAACTTTGAGTGTTGGGCATTTTGTCTCAGCAATGAGAAAAGTAACTAAGACAGATAATGACTACCTCAGAGTCAAAAACCATCATAATACAGAAAATAAAACATTTTGAACATGAGCTAGCAAAAAGAAAAAGGATAAGAGGAGGAGAGAAGGGAGGAGTGGGCTGAGAAGGAAAAGACAGCAAAACAGATATAAAAAGACCTCAGAAATTCAAATTAGCAGGCAAAGGCTTTAAAACATTTACACACACTATGTTCTGAGAAGTAAAAAGTGAGATGGAAATTTTCCAGGAGGATCAGAAAACTGCAAATTAGGCTAGCATGTTTAAGAAGCAACCAGAGAGAATTTCTAGGAATAAGAAAACATAACAATGAAAGTTAAAAGCCAAATTAGGATTTAACTAACAAGAAATTAGTTTCAGCACAAGAGAAAATTAGTGAATCATAAAAGAGATAGAGAAATTACCTAAAGCAATTTGGACATACGAAGAGATTAGAAATCAGAAAATGAGGAGCGGGGATAGAGCTCAGTGGCACAGCGCCTGCCTGGTAAGTGCAACGTCCTAAGTTTGATTCCTGGTACAAAAAAAAACAGAAACAAAAATTGAAAAGTGTTTGAGGCCGGGTGTGGTGCTGCATGTTTGTAATCCCAGAACTCGCGACGCTGAAGCAGGAAGATCGTTGCAAGCACAAGACCAGCCTGGGCTACAAAGTGAGTTTAAGACCAGCCTGAACTGCATAATGAAACCTTGTCTCAAAAAGCCAAAAAAATAAAAAATAAGGAAATGAGGTTAAGAGACCTAGGCACAATAGCATATGCCTGCAATTCCAGCTATTTTTGAGGGTGAGGCAGGAGGACCCCAGGTTCAAGACCAGCCTGGGCAACTTAGCAAAACCCTGTCTCAAATTTTTTAAAGGGGTGCTAGAGGTATAGCTCAGTGGTAGAGGACTTGCCTACCCTACACAAAGCCCTGGGTTTGATCACCAGCACAGGAGGGAAAAAAAAAGAAAAGGGTGGTAAGGGTTAAGGGCTATGTATACCAGAGTGAAAAATGTTTAGCACATGCTTAATTGGTGTTCCAGAAGAGATGAGGTGGGAGGTAGGTCAGAGGCAATATATGAAGAACAGTTGAGGCTTTTATATTACTGATTAAGAAACAAGTCCACATATTCAAAAAGCCTAATAAATTCCAACACAAACTAAAAAGCCTGCCATGGTAGAGTGAAAGGTTTTAAAGTGGTGTCCTCTGACTTTGTTATTAGAATGACAGCTGACCCCTGGTAGTTACAGTGGGAGCCAGAAAAAGCTAGGATGACATTTTCAGTGTGCAGAAAGAAAAATTATTTACCAAACAAGAATTGTTAGGCCCAGCAGAAAGATTGCCAAAATAAAGGAAAAATATTTACCTTTGAGATAAGCAAAACCCAAGCTTGGCATCACAAGCCTATAATGAAAGGAATTCTAACTTTCAGATGAAAATAAAGTTCTCCCTGGTACAAGGTATGGGGTGCAAGAAGAAATCAAAAGCACAGGAAGTACCTTTATACTTGGGTAAGATAAACAACAATTGATTTTATAAAGCAAATATAAGCCAGACGTGCTGGCGCATGCCTGTAATCTCAGCACTCAGAAGGCTGAGGCAGGAGGATCAAAGGCCAGGGATATAGTTCAGTGGCATAAGCACCTTCCTGGCAAGCACAAGGTCCTGAGTTCAATTCCTGGTACCAAAGTAAGCTCAAGGTCATCCTGAACTGCATAGTGATACCCTGTCTCAAAAAGACAAAAAAAAAAAAAGCAAATATAGTAACACCTTTTGAGGTTAAAAAGGTACAGTTAAAATGTGTGAGAAATTTGACAGAATTATGAAGAAAAATAGAAATATCCATAGTCTTCTTGAGAGAAATTAATTCAATAATTATTAGTACTTGAGGGGCAAAGGAATGAGAATTGCTTGAGCTCAGGAATTCAAGACCAATCTCGGTGATATAGTGCAAAAACATCTCAAAGAAAGATTATTAGAATGAATATGTGGGTAAACCCCAGCTCATGTAAGTTCTGAACAATCATAACAACAGACTTAATCTAATAGGCACATATAGAAAGCTGCTTTTAATAACACATGATTGTTTCAAACCCAAATACCAGTCATTGTCTAGATAAGTCTCAAAACCTTCAAAAAATAAAAATTATAAAGTCACATAGAGCATATTGTCTGAGCAGAATGCAATTAAACTGGAAATAAATAACAAAATGGTAATGAGAATGTAGCCATATTTGGAAAATTAGCAAAACATACTTGGAAAAAAGAGTTTTTGCCAAAGAATAAATCACAATAAAGTTAGAGAGCTTTTAAATAAACTATGACAAAAAAGGTAAATGTCACATTTGTGGGGTGTTGCTGGAGCTACATTCAGTATTTTACATTTTTAAATGTATACACAAAGGGGAAATGGCTGAGGGTAAATCAGGAGCCCCATGGGTAAGCTGATAATCTTTTTTTTTTTTCTTTTTGAGATAGTCTCACTATGTAGCTCAGGCTGGCCTTGAGCTCACTTTGTAGCCCAGGCTGGTCTCAGACTTGCAACAATTCTCCAGCCTCAGCCTCTGGAGTACTGGGATTACAGGCATGTGCCATCACACCTGACTTGGTATTTTTTGTTTTGTCTTGTTTTGATTTTTGGTACTGGGAATTGAACTCATGACCTCAAGCTTGCCAGGCAGGCACTGTGCCACTGAGCTAAATCCCTGACCCCATCTATCTTAGTAACCTAGAAAAGCAAGCCAGCTGGATGCAGCGATACACAGCTATAATCTCAGCACTCTGTGAGGCTGAGGTGGGAGGGTAGCTTGTTCCTGGGAAATGTAGTGGCCTAACAGGAACTTGTGTCAAATAAAAGGTCTAGGGATGTTACTCAGTGTAAAATAAAGGTCCTATTACCAAGGAATGGGGTGAGGGACAAACTCAAAGGAAGTAAAAAGAGAAATTAATAAATACGAGGAAGAAACTGATGGAATGGACAGGGGGCACACACACAGGAGACAGATAAACTAAGCCAAGAGTTCAGTAAAAACGCTCATACACTGTGTGGTGTGTTTGTATTACGTTTGTAATACCAGCACTCTGGAGGCCGAGGCAGGAGGATCACTCCGAATTTGCGGCCTGCCTGGGCTCCACAGTGAGCTCAAGCCTAGCCTGAACTACACAGCAAGACCTTGCATTAAGGAAAAAAGGGACAAGGAAAAAAAAGAGAATAAAAGGAAAAGTGGAAAAAAGCTTTTGAAAGTAAGGAGGGGAAGGAGGTTGAAGGGAGGGGAGGGGTGAGGGAAAAAGAAGCAAGCTACATCATGCACAGGTGCAAATTCCCTACGCTGAGTGGTATCATTTATATATCTAAAATGCACCAATAATTTTTTTTAAAAACCCAAAAAGAAAATGCCTATATAACTTGCAAATCTCTGACAAATTTATCAAAATGCAGCCGATATCAAAATAAGAGATTTTTGCAAATTTACTGCCAATAAATTTGGAAGTTTAAGACCAAATGAATAAATTCCTGGAAATATAACAAATTTAACTTGGAAAAAATTGATTTTTAAAGACACTGAATCAAAATTGGAAAAATCATCTCCCAAATAAAACTCTAAGCACAGATGGCTGTACTGGCAGTGTCTCCCAAATGTGCTGGGACAAAAGACAAACTCTTCCAGATAATGCTCGGTCATCACCGGGTACAGTGGTGTGACAGAAACGGCCCCCCAGGGACACGGTGTCGGTGCCCTGGCAATGTAAACTTCAGTTTCTGTTGCCTAAGGGACCTCCAGCTTACTTCAGTTCCCGTTGCTCTCTTTCTCAGAAACAGCTGCCCCTACGATGCACGTTGTCAGAACCAATCCCTAAGTGAAAAGCCACTTTGCCTCTGCAACTTCACTTTGCAACCTCACAGAAAGCCCACTCCCTGAGACTTTGGGCCCCAGCTTCTTTGGGAATGACCCCAGTTGGGACCACCAGCACAAATAAAGCTGATTCTTGCCTCCAAACTTCAGCGTCACTTCTTTGCTGTTACAGTGGCACAAGCCTGTAATCCCAGGACTTGAGGGGCTGAGGCAGGAGGATCACAATGAGTTTGTTGCTGTTGTTGTTTTCACAATGAGTTTGAAACCAGACTGAGCTAAATAGTGAGTTCAAGGTCAGTCTGGACTACACAGTGAGACCCTATCTCAAAAAACCAAAACAAAACTATGCTACCCTGGCAATAGCAATAATAATAGCATTAAAGATAAACTAGATGTTGACATACCATAAAAAGCAATAATTTGACCCAGGCATGGTGGCACATGCCTATAATCCCAGGAGGCTGAGATAGGAGGATTGCTCTAGGTTCAAGATCAGTCTGAACTACAAAGCAAAACCCTGTCTCAAAAAACCCAAAAAACACCCCCACAATAAATGTACCACCCTTCACTGTAGAAAAGAGATCTTAATTATAGTATAAACACTAAAACAAACCAAATATTGATGAGTATTAAATATCTACTAAATGCAGCCACTGTACATTAAACTATAATAGCAGAAAGTTAACTACATATATAAAGATTAATAAAACTTAGCTGAATATGATCACACACACCTGTGATCCTGCTATTCAGGGGGCTGAGGCAAGAGAACTATCAAAAGTGCAAGGCTAGCTTTAATTACAGAGTGATACCCTATCAGAAAAAACTTAATAGGGGCCAGGGATATAGCTTAGTGGTACAGTGCCTGCTTGGCAAGCACAAGGTCCTGAGTTCAATTCCAGACAGCCCTCCCCGCAAATTATTAAAACTTAATGGTAGCCAAGCATGGAAGTGCACATCTGTAACCCCAGAACTCAGGAAGCTGAGGCTGAAGAATCATCATGAGTTTGAGGCCAGCCTGTTATATAACTGAGCTTAAGACCAGCCTGAACTACATAGTGAGACCCTGTTTAAAAAAAAAAAAAAAAAAAAAAACACCTTAATGGTTATACTAGTGCTAATAAAGATAGAGGGGATGTGTAAAAGATCTCTCTTTTGAGGGAGTGGTTTTTGAGATAGGGTCTTGCCACGTAGTTCAGGCTAGTCTTAAACTTACTGTATAGCCCAGGCTGCCCTCAAATTCATGGCAATCCTCCTGCCTCAGTCTCCTGAATCCTAGGATTACAGACAAGTGCTGCCATGCTGGGCCCTGGAATGGAAAAATGAAAGAAATACAATTTAAAAACTAGAGAAAGGTGAGAAAGAGGAGGAAGAAAAGCAAGATAAAAAATCCTATTAAGGAGTGAAAAGAACTTGATGGAATTTAATTAACAATGTAATAGAAAAGAACAAATAAGAAAAAGAAAAAACCTGAAAGCAAAATACACAAAAGATTAAAAGAAGGAAGGAGAAAAAAGCCAAATCCCAACGGTGAGTTTGAAAAAAGCCCCTCTGTATTTTTGAGTGGGTCTTTTCTTGCCAGGGTCTGCATTCTCAGAATCCAGCAGATATGAGGGGTGAACAATGTCACTGCTATTTTCTTTCCCCACTCCCGCTTTTGTGTATGAATGCTGGATCCCACCCTGCCTTTCCACTGGCTATATGAGCAGTCAATGGTGCCCACCCTCATGCTGGTCACTCCTGCAGCTCCCATTTTCTATTTCACTCGGGGCACCCCAGGTCACAGTTTTTTCCTCCCAGCTCTATGACTTGTGGGTGTGTGAGATTCGCCCCTCATCATCTCCAGAGGTCCTTCCATCTGTACACGCAGCCAGGGTAACTTTTGAGTGCCTGTCTCCAAAAAAAATAAATATATTTTTAGCTGGGTGAAGTGGCACACACCTGTAATCCCAGCACTCAGGAGGTCAAGGCAGGAGGATCACTACAAGTTCCAGGCCAGTCTGTACTACAAAGTAAATTAAAGGCCAGTCTGAACTACACACCAAGACCCTGTCTCGAAGAAAGAAAGAAAAAATAATAATAATAAATTAAAAAATAAAAATAAAAAAGAAATAGAGAGAAAGAAGAAAGAAAAAAACAAGAGTTTACTGATATTGCAAGATAAAAATCAATCATCTACCAAAGACAAGTCAATCTATAAGACTGGGTTTGTGGCTCAGTGGTAGAGCACTTGACTAGCATGCTCAGCAGCCTAGGTTCTATGCCCAGCACTAAAAAGAAAAAAGGTATATATTTTTTTGAGACAGTCTAGCTATGCTGTTCAGGCTGGTCTTGGGCTCAGTTTGTGGCCCAGGCTGGCCTTGAACTCGAAATGATCCTCCTGCCTTAGCCTCCCAAGAGCTGGGGATCACAGGCGTGTGCCACTCATGATCTTTGTAGATAAGAGATTAAAATGTATTGGAAGATATCACCAAACCTAAATACTGTACTTAAACATTCTTTGCCTAGAAAACTTGACCATGGTAAAGAAGTCAATTCCTCCAAAGTGATCTATAAGTTCAATATGATCCCCCCCCAAAATCCCAATAGCATGTGTATTCATTATTCATTGCTGTGGAACAAGATAACCTTAAAACTTAGAGGTTGAAAACAACACATATTTACTATCTCACAGCATATCTGGCTGTGAGTTTGTTATCTGGGATAGGTCTCCTCTGGGGCTGCAGTGGGGTGCTGGGGAGGCTATGGTCTCACCCAGAGGCTCCCAGCAGGATGACCCACTTCCACACTCACTCCTGTGGTTGGTAGTGGGACTCAGTGTCTCTGAGGGTGCTGGACAGAAGGCTTCTCCCCTCAGTCCCTTGTCAAATGGTGCTCACCTTGTCAGGGCATTTGTGACATTGGCAGTTGCCCCGACACAGCAAACAGAAGAGCCAGAGAGGAGCTCCAATCAACTGGTGGTCAGTCAGAGCCTTTTGTAGCCAACCTCAGAGTAACACCCACAACTACTGCATTTCATTCATTAGAAACAAGTAGGACCTAAGTGTGGTGGTGCACTCCTGTAATCCTAAGAGACTGAGGCAGGAGGATCACTGTGAGTTTGAGACCAAGCCTGGACTACAAAGTGGCTCCAAGGCCAGCCTGAACTGCATAGTGAAACCCTGTCTCAAAAAGAAAAAAATTGGCCCTGAATCAAGGCCAGCAGCTTTCTGAAGCTGTTTGTTTCAAGCAGGAGCCTAAAGTGGTATCTTTCTATGGTCTGTTGGCCATTTAAGAACTTTAGAAATGTAATGGTCAATTCGTTAGAAAGAAACAAAGAACTAAAATTTTACTCTGCCTGGCACCCATGGCATGCCAGGTGCTCCGCCCTGCCCCTGGAGCTCCGCCCAGCCCCTGTTGTGTGTCAGGCTCTACACCTCGTCCCCAGAGCTCCACAGGGCACCCAGGGTATGCCAGGCACTCCACCTGGCCCCCAGGGTGTGCCAGGTGCTCTGCCCAGCCCCCAGGATGGCCCTGAAGACTGGCCTGAGCCTATAGACACGGACACACTGACAGAGCTTGGCGCATCTCTGTGTGACCCCGCCTACCCGACTGGACGCGCGATGGCTGTGAGGGCTTGCCAAAGGGTGCTTCTCCACCTCCTGCCATAGCAATTTGTGTACACCCAGGTATTATACAGCATATTTAGAAGAGCCAAGTCTCTTCCCAAAGTAAGAGCATGAGGGAGTAAATAAACCAAAAGTTCAGTTATTACCGGTGGGAAGATCACTGACAGGGTGGTAGAACAACGGAGGTGGAGAAAATTGGGTAACTGAACGAGCCATCATCTATATAACTGAGTAATAAAGGTGAAGATAACAATATGTAACACAATATCCAGTGGTAACACCCTACTATTTTCTCTTTAATTTGGTGTTTCCTTTATTGTTTTTGTGTTAACAAATGCAAAGACAACACTATGTAATGCAGCATCCAGTGATGGTTCCCTACTGTCTCCTCTGTAATTTGATATTTCCTTTATTGATTTTGTTATAACAAATATGAAGAAAACATTATGTTATACAGCATCCAGTGTCAGCTCCCTACTATCTTCCCTATGACTTGGTATTTTCTGTATTGTTTCTGTGTTATTCTGGGTTCTTTTGTCTTAAAAATAAAATTTAAAAAGAAAGAAAAAAGACAAAAACAAAAAAACAAGTAGGAGCAGCCCACAAACATAGAAGACCTTGGAACATCTCAATGACCAGGAACGGCCTCAGAAAGTGTGTGCTGTGGTCTGAATTGCTGCAAGTTTGAGACCAGCCTGGGCTACAAAATGAGCTCAAGGCCAGGCTGAACTGCATAGCGAGACCCTGTCTCATAAAACCAAACCAAAACAAAAAACACGAACTAGTTGCAGAGAACACAGCAATGATAAGGGCGTGGCACTGGTCCATCAGGAGTGCCCGCTGGGAGGCAGTGGGAGGAGCCAGCGACTTGGCTGATGGCAGTCCTCAAGCTGGCTGGTAGTTCATCACGCTATCATCTACGTGAAACAAAACAAAGCTACCAAAACCTTTGACCAGGATATACATATTTGCAAATTTTACTGTACATCTACCCTATGATAAACCAATTCCAATTCTTAAGTGTTCACCCAAGAGAAATAAAAAAGAAATGCTCTCAAAAGAGTGTACATATCAGCTTTATTTACAACAGCCAGACTGCACACATCCCTGGTGTCCACCCATGGGAGAAAGCTTAGATGAGTGTGTGTCATGTCCCACAGTGACATTACTCAGCAGTAAAGAGGAACAAACTACTCCCCAGGCAATAGCAGGGACAAATCTCAGACATGCTGAGTGAAAAAGTCAGGGGGAAAAATCCATTGAAGTTATTCATACGAAGTATAGAACACGCTAAACCACATTGTGGGGAGGACAATCAGAGCCACTGTTGCTTCCTGGGGAGGTGGGCAGGAGCGGGCAGGGAGGGGAGCCCTGGGAGCTGGTGTAGACTTCCCCACCTAGGTAGCAGTGGGAGCCACGTGAGTGTTGGCTTTGCCAAAACAAGCCAGTGCTGGGGATATAGGCAGCGGTGCAAGCCTCTGCCCGGCACTAAGTCCTGAATGTGATTCCTGGCGCCAAAAGAAAGAAAAAGACAAGCTGAATGCTTCCTTTATTGGCAAAGCAGGATTCAGTGA
Organism: Dinomys branickii; assembly: GCA_004027595.1. Lineage (NCBI taxonomy): Eukaryota > Metazoa > Chordata > Mammalia > Rodentia > Dinomyidae > Dinomys > Dinomys branickii. The sequence goes on along the minus strand of PVLD010008908.1, from coordinate 26,389 downwards.
GAGTTTTTAACAGCAGGATACAAACCAATAAATATAACATTAGTGTATTTGCACAGTGTGTTATACATACTCTGGTTTCTTTTCAGATCATGTAGATGTTTTACCTTTTACAATACATTCCATAAAACTCAAAAATAGACCAAATTAAACCCGTTTAGATATGGTGGGTGATAAAACTAACGAGGAGTAAGGAGAAGCTTACAATAAGAACTGGAAGAGGCCAGGCGTGGTGGCACATCTCTGTAATCTCAGCACTTGGGAGGATGAGGCAGGATTGTTGCAAGTTCGAGGCCAGCCTGGGCTACACAGTGAGACCCTGTCTCAAAAAAAAAACAAAACAAAAAAAAACAATCAGAGGAATGGTTCCCTTTTGGAAGAGGGAACTTTGCATCAGCGGGACAGGGGAGGGCTTAGGGTACCCAGTGGGTTCTATTCCTTGATTTAGAGCTGATCCTATGGGTGTTTATTCTAGAATTATTTGTTAAGCTGTGCTAAGGGAAAATGTTTTATAGATATTTCCATTTTACATTAAATATCCCAGGGCTGGAGTTCATGTCAGTGGCACAGTGCCTGGCCTGGCAAGCACGAAGCCCTGAGTTTAATTCCTAGCACAAAAAAATAATTATACATTAAATATCTCAACTTTCAAAAATGCCAACAAAAAACAGAAGCCTTTACCATTAGCAAAGAATCACAGGAATGGAGGAACCTTAGAAACTTCCCCGCTCTCTCACTTTCAAGATGTGGAAACTGAGGCCCAGGGCAGTGACTTGCCTCCATCGCAGAGTAATCTGTGGCTCTCACAGAACCCAGGTTCCAGGAAGAGGGCTTTCAATCCAAGAAGGACCAGTTCCTTGTCCTGGAGAACATAACCCTGAAACCCCTTAGAGATGACACATCAGTCCTCAGAAATAAGAGCAAGACCAAGAGGAAGACCGCAGAGAACAAGCAGTGTCAGGGTGGGAGGTCCTGACTGTCAGAGTGGACAGTGATGCGGGAAGATTCGGGGAGCTAAGGGCTTGTAGGGGAGCTAAGGGCTTGCAGTGACTGGGAGACCATGGGAGCCTTTCTCCTCCATCGCGCCTGGCCCTGGCTACCCACATGGCTGCTGGACCTGTGGCTGGTGAACTCAGGAGCTTTCATCTCTTCTCACTGAAAGGCAAATGTACTGGGAGACAGGACATCACTGCCCTCAAAGCTCGTGTTCTCTTGACGCTGTCCTTCCCTCTGTCCCTTAATTCTGTCCTGCACTCTGCTTTCCTTCATGGCCCCATTCCCAAGTACACCTTCCAGGCATGGGGTGTGATGGCCACCTCCGGTCCTAGTGACCTTTCACCACTGATGACACCCACATGGATGGCTGCAGCTCCCATGCGTTCCAACAAGAGTCCCCATACCTTTGGTCCACACCAAGGCCCCTCAGAGCAGAGTGTTTCTAAAAGGAAATTGGGAACAGAGGAAGAGTTCTGGGCAGGTCGAGCCCACAGAGGTCCTCTTGGGAAAAGGTGTGAGGAGAGCGGCACACATGCCCAGGGTCTGTCCGCAGCTCCGTGCACGGTGCTCCGGTTGTTGGAGACTCGTTTTCCTCTGTCTTGCTTTTGTTTTTAGGTTTATTTTGCACTGCTGGGATGGAACCCAAGCCCTCTCACATGCTAGGCTAGCCGTCTGCCCCTCAGCTGCACCCCCAGGCTGTCATCCTTCTCTAATATTTCTAGGTATCTGGCTTCCTAATCCAGAAATAGGGTCTGGGTTTTCCAAGAAATTGAATACAGTTAAGTGCTGCTTCATTCATTTATTTGCCTGCCATCCACCTGCCCTCCATCCCTTCATCCATCCTTCTGAAGGTCCCTGAATAAGTGACATTAAGTTGAGTCAGAAATGTAGGAGGAAGAAAGATCCTTTCCATATGGAGATCAGGTTTGACGATCCTGAGGCCACAGATGGCAGGAGTTTGAGAAAATAAAACCTGAATTGTTGTCTATGGAGCAGAAAGATCAAGCAGGAAAGGATGCTGGAGTCTGTAGAGATGGAGGGGGTTGGCACAAGAACTTCATAAACACATGGAAAACCCTCCTGAATAACCAATAGGTCACAGATGAAATTAGACAGTTTCTACAATTAAATGATAATGACAATACAACATACCAGAACTTACAGAATGCAAGAAAAGCAGTCCTATGAGGGAAATTTATAGTGGTAAATACCCACATCAGAAAAACAGGAAAGAAGAAAGAAAGAAAGAAGGAAGGAAGGAAGATAGAAAGAAAGGAAGGAAGGAAGGAAGGAAGGAAGGAAGGAAGGAAAGAAAAAAGAAAGAGAAAGAGAAGGAGGGAAGGAGGGAGGGAGGGAGGGAGGGAGGGAGGGTAGAAGCAAGGAAGGAAGTGTAGGTTTAAATAAACAACTTAATGTTGAACCTGAAGCTTTTAGAGAAAGAAATGCAAGCCAAGCCCAAAGCTCATACAAGAGAGGAAATCACAAAGATTAGAGTAGAAATTAATGCAGTGGAGACTAAGAAAACCACACAAAGAATCAAAGAATTAAAGACTTGATTTTTTGAAAGACTAAATAAAGTTGACAAACCCTTAGCTGGCACTGTCAAAAAGAAAAAAAAAAAAAGGAAAGACTCAAAACCATGCAACTAGGAATGGAAAGTGTGAAATCACAACAGATCCTGCAGAAATACAGAAAATCAATAACATCTACTTCAGGGACAGGCATGGTGATGCATGCCTGTAATTCTAGCACTTGGGAGACTGAGGCAGGAAGATCACCATGAGTTCAAGGCCAGCTGGGGCTACGTAGTGAGACCCTGTTTCAAAAAAAATATTAATACCTACTTCAAGAATCTGTATTTTAATAAGATGGAGGAAAATAGAAGTGGATAGATTCCTAGATACATATGAATTACCAAAACTGAATCAAGAAGATATAAAACTTCTAAATAAACCAATACCAGTCAATGACTCATGTTTATCAACATTCACTAAAGTCAAAATGAATCAAAGATATAAATATTAAAATAAAAACACTAAATTTATTGGAAGAACAAATAGGCAGAAATCTTGGAGACATAGGTGTAGGCGGAGACTTCACGAACAAAACATAAACTGCAGGGGAAAATACTACAAAGAATCAACAAACAGGATCTTACCTTATGTTACAGCAAAAATAAAAAATCGGGTTGAACTCCGCAGGAGATCAAAGAACTCGTTCAGAGCAAATGGAATTTAATTAACGTTAATTAAAACAATTGGACCAGCTGTCCCCCATCTCTGATTTGCCGATCAGAGATGTGGGCCTTAACTGTCTTTGTTCCCACCTTATATACATTTTTGGTTTCCATGGTGATAGATTGGAATGTTTAGGCCTGGCCACAGTTGTTTTCCTTGCACCATGTGACTGGGTCAGGCTCCAGCCACAATGATACATACTTTCTGTACTCTATTCTATATGTCCCCCCCTTACATACAATGTTTATCCAGGGCCAGGGGACGGGGTGAAACAATCCATGCAAGGAGAAGAATTCCAGGGCAAAGTCAGGACTGCAAAGTTAACTCTTAACAACCCCTCCAGAATGTTTCTCAAGACACATTTTGAGGTTTTCACTAAGACTAGAATTATTCTATCTTAAAATGATATGCTAAAAGTCACTGTCCCTTACGCTTATTAAAAGGCTTTTGCATAACAAAAGAAATCACCAACAGAGTGAAAAGAAAACCCACAGAGTAGGGAGAAATTATAGCCAATGTCACTCAAAGGACTTGTACCTAGAACATATAAAGAATTAAAAAAGATCAGACCCTTCAAATTCAAAAATCAATCCAAAAATAGGCATCTGAGATGAATACACATTTCTCAGATGAAGAAATACAAATGGCAAATAAATACATAAAAAAGTTCAACATCATTAGTCATTCATGAGATGCGAATTATAACAACACTGAGATTTCATCTCACCCCAGAAAGAATGGCTGTCATCAAAAAAATCAACCCATAACAAATGCTGGCAGAGCTGTGGGGAAAAAGGAACCCTTCTGTACTGCTGGTTGGAGTGTAGACTGGTGCAACCACTGTGGAAATCAGTGTGGAGATACCTTAAAAAACTAGGATTGGAAGTCCCATTTGACCTAAATTTTCCCCTACTACGTATCTTCCCAGAAGCATTAGAAACATCACACCACAGTGATATATGTGCACTTGTGTTTATAGCAGCACAATTTTTAATAGCTAAATCTTGGAAACAACTCAAATGCCCATCAACCAAGGAATGGATAAAAATATGTGTTTTTTATATATATAATGGAGTACTACTCTGCCATAGAAAAGGGTAAACTGGACACTTTTGTAAGTAAATGGATGCAACTTGAGACCACACTCATCAATGAAATAAACCAGACCCATATGTGTAAACTGCATATTGTCTCACTGGTGTGAACAAGTAAATAAGGTCCAAAATGTATAATAGATATAGTGAATTGGGAGGAAACTATTCAAAAGAAAAGACAAACTGTGATGGGGGAAAGGGGAAAGGAAGTGTCATGGTTTGTGTCTAGATGTGCCCCTAAAGCTTCATGCAGTCATGGGGTGGGCTTCTAGTTTTTGATTGACTCATGGCCCAGTGGGATTATGGGTATGTGTGCTCGGATTATGGGTGTGAGTACTACACCTACTGTGCAGTGGATAGCCAGGATACACAATAAGAGAGGAAAACAGGCTTTCTTGCTGCTGCTCCTCCCTTTCACTCTTGCTGTTTTTGCTGTGTTCCACCTTCATGAACTGTTGCCCTCTGCCATGTGCCACTCTACCTTGGAGCCAGCTGAGTAGGGACTGAAACCTCCACAAACTGTGAGTTAAATAAACTTTCCTTCCTTAATTTTGGGCATCAGGTATTTTGTCACACCAACAAGAGAAAAGTAACCAAGGCAGGAAGAAAGGGAAAAAGAAAATATATACTTATACACAACATAATTAAGATAGTTATATAGCTAGCTTCTCTTAGTTCATTGAAAAGAAGCATTTGTGCTAATATTGTCTGGACAAGATATCATACCTATCTCTTGTACTCTGAACACTAAGAAAACAACAATATGCAGTGTATTAATTATTGTAACTCTCCCACTAGGCTGGTTTGAAATTCTGTTTTATTCTTATTTTTATTTTTTCTCTTTAAAATTAAAAAAAGGAAGGACAAACTTCCAGGAAGATGGCGACCAGGTAAGCAGCAGAGAAAGATCCTCCTGGAGGATCGCCACCCAGACACCGGATTATAGCAACATGAGAAAGACAAGAAGAAGAGAAGTGAGTCCCCTGGACCCAGGAAGGATCTGAAATGAGCACTGAAGCCCTCAGAAAGAGCAAACAAGACCTCTCCTGGATGAAAAGCTCAGAGGGCTGCCATGGTGCAGTTAGAGGAAGAGGAGGTGGAGAAGGAGGGAGTCACCACTCCAAACGCACCCTCGGCCCGCTCCCTCATTCTGGCATTCACTGCTTCAGTTTTGGAGGCCTGTGCTCATGGGAGCCTCCCGACTTGGCCAAGAGAAAATGGAGTTCTGAGAGCTGGTCCAAAACCAGAGAGGAGAAAGCATATCCGAGAAAAGAGGCAGTGGCGGTTGGGAGGTGTTGTCGAACCCAGTGGGAGGGTGGAAAGTTACAACAGCCACTGAAGCAGAGTCCTCACTCTGCACCAACCCTTCTAATCAGCACCCAGAGGCAAGGCAGAGTCAAAGCAACCAGTACACAGCCCACCACACCCAGCTCTATGCCTGCCCCCAGGCTGTGGCCCCATACCTCTCCACTGTGTGAGCAACTACCAGCAGAGACAGTGGCAGTGACCCCAGGGCCACAGCAATTCCCAGAGATCCAGTCAAAGAATGAACGGGAACTAGAGCACAACAGTAAGACCTGCAAATGGAGGTGGATCACACGGCCTCATGCCCTGTCACTCCAACACCAAGCAGCAAGCATGAGTTGAGTTACTGGGCTTGAGCTCCCACCCTGAACTCCCTGTCTGAGCTCCTTGAGTCTCGGCTGCCTGCACACTCACCACCTATTCCCAACAGCAACAGGATGAGTCCATGGGCTTCAGGACTCACCCTAAACTACTAATATGAGCACTAAGAGGGACTCCATACTGCTTGCATATATGAACCTTGTATGAACCCATAATGTCAAACTACATGAAAAGCAGCAGTCCTGGAGTCCGAGAGACAACATACTCTACACAGCAGACCCGAGAAAATCCTCCAATTCTCCCTGAGAACTAATAACTAAACTCAGTACACACCCTGGACTACCTCAGTGAGCACGGATGGGGGAGACCTCACACGACTTGTGCCCAGCATCATAAGTGCACCCAATGCCCAGCTGCAAGGGGTGGGGAGCGGCAATACTGGAGATCAGGAGGTGGGAGGAGGCAAAGACCTGGAACTAGGGGGCAGACCTGGTTCTCTAGCTGGGTGGGGACAGCCTCCAAAGAGTCATAGGTGGCCTGCAGAGAGACACTAGTGGCCCATAGGGGAACCCTGGGGCCTTGACAGGGAGCTCAGTGGCCTGACAGGAGGAAGGGGCTCCCTCCAGGCTACATGAGAACCCTGAAGACCTGGACCGGGCCTCCGGCAGTGCGGCAATAGAACAGAGCCCAGTGGTCCACGGGGGCAACCCTGTGGACTTGATCAGGACCCTGGCAGCACGGCGATGGGGTGGAGCCTGGCGGTCCATGGGGGCGACCCTGTGGACCCAACCAGATCTCCAGGAGCACCATGGACTGGAACCCTGGGAGCACCTTGATGGGGTGGAGCCTGGCGGTCTGTGGGGGTGACCCTGTGGGCTCAGCCTCTGGCAGTGCCTAGATGGGGCGGAGCCTGGTGGTTCTCTGGGGTGACCCCGTGGACTCAACCAGGCCTCTGGGCACGCTGCATCAAGGTGGAGCCTGGTGGTTTGTGGGGTAACTCCACCTACTTGACCAGACCCCCGATGGCCTTGAGGGCTTGTCAGTAGGGGCTTGACCTTGGTGAACATGGTTCTCTGCCAATCTACCGTCTTTGAGGATGGATGCTTTTCCACCTCCTGCCATAGCAATCTGTGCACACCTATGTTTGTTACAGCATAATTAGAAACAGCCATGTCTCTTCCCAATATGAGAGCCCGAGGGAGTAAGCAACCCCCCCCAAATACAGTTACTATCAGAGGGAAGATGACCGGTTGGGTGGGAGAACAACAGAGATGAGGGTGGAGAAAACTGATTAATCAAATGAGCCATCATCTGTTGTTATGGTTGATACATTGTGTCAACTTGGGGAATCTGCGGGTTTAACTAATGAGTGATTCAGCAGGAAGCTGGGGTGCTTACTTTGTAAACATTCTGAGCCTGTGAAAGAGGAGGGCATGGAGATTGTGTGAGAGGTTTATGCCCCCTGGGTGGAGGAAAGCTGTTTACAATGTAGGGGAGAAAAAGAGGCTGCTTGCAGTCATTCTTCCCTTTTGCTGGTGATTTTTGCTGTGCTCTGCTGCCCTGAACAGTTTGCCCTTTGCTATGTGCCACTCTGCCCCAGTGGAACCAACCAACTATGGACTAAAACCTCCACAAACTGTAAGCTAAATAAACCTTTCCTTCCTTCATTTTTGGCGTTGGGTATTTTGTCTCAGCAGCGAGAGAAAAGTAACCAAGACAAAATTTGGTACCAGGAGTGGGGTCTTTGCTGTGACTATACTTAACCATGTGGTTCAAGAGCCTTTGGAAATGGTTTGTGGGAAGAGTTTGGAAAGGTTCAGAGATGTCGCCTAAAAGGGAAGCACTGGAACGCCTTCGGCTGTTCTGTATGGGAGATTATGGTCAGAGCTCGGAAGACCAAAAGGCTGGTAGAAATACTGCCAGTAAAGACCAGGTTCAGGAGGTTTCTGTTGGGAAGAAGGACTTCACTGGTTGTTGGACTCCAGACCATGTATGTTATGGCTTGGCAGAAAGTTTGTCTGCATTTTGCTGGTGTCCAGAAACTATGCCTAGGACTGAGATTAAGGGTAGCAGTGAACTGATTAATCTGGCAAAAGAAATTTCAAGGCAGTCGAACGTTGGGGCAGTGGCATGGCTATTGTTGAGGGCTTTTAGCCAGATTTATATTGACCATCAAGAGCAAAGAGCCCAGCAGGATGATTTAAAATGTTGTGAGTTTGGCCAGAAAGGAAGCTCAAGTAAAGCTGTGGACTACAAAGATAGGGCTGAGGAGATCTCTATTGCTGAAAAGGAACAAGAAAATGAAATAGATGGCCTGAGGGCATCACAAGCAGCAAGTCTCCACCCTTTGCAGCCTCAAAACTATAAAGGTGAAAGACCCTGCCTTGAGAAAAAAGCCAACGAGTGCCAGGTTCCAGAATGGAGACGACATAGAAAATTTGCTCCTCAGAATTGGATTCAGTGTGCCCATCGATCCAGGCACTCGACCCCTATTGCCAAGAGAGAGGAAAGTTTGGCTACTGCTCCAGGTGGTAGCAGACCTTGGCATCATCCACGTGCCCCTGGCTTTAGGTGCAAGGAAAATGCAAGAGTTCTGAGGTTAAAGAGGCTTCCACCCAGATTTCAGAAGGCCTGGGAGGCCAGGCAGTGTGCCCCTGAGAGGGCAATGTGTGAAGCTGTGGGTGTAAAGCAAAAGGCGCCCTGAAGACCTCAGAAGTTCAAAAAAAACAGAAGCATGGATCATCTGAGAAAAGCTGCAACTGGGGAGCAGAGCAGACCTAAGAGAGAAGCTGTGGAGGCTATAACCACCAAAGTGCCATAGGGGTAGATTCACACAAGCCCTTTAGAGCTTACAATGTGCCACAAGTTGCTTCAGATGCTATATATAAAATTATAGGACATAATGTTAGCCCTGCTGTATTTTAGACTTGCTTTGGTCCCAGTGCTCTGTATTACCCTGTTGGTGCCTTTTGAAATGGTAATGTTTATTTTGTGCCTTTAAATGTTGGAAGTGTTTAATTTTCATTTGTATGGGAAAAAATGTTACAGTTCTAATATAAGCATGTCCTTATATCTAAAAACTGGTTTAAAAAAATGTGTCTGATTCCCAAGTTGACAAGGGGTGGAATATTATGGTTGATACATTGTGTCAACTTGGGGAATGTGCAGGTTTAACTAATGAGTGATTCAGCAGGAAGCTGGGGTGCTTACTTTGTAAACATCCTGAGCCTGTGAAAGAGGAGGGCATGGAGATTGTGTGAGAGGTTTATGCCCCCTGGGTGGAGGAAAGCTGTTTACAATGTAGGGGAGAAAAGGAGGCTGCTTGCAGCCATTCTTCCCTTTTGCTGGTGATTTTTGCTGTGCTCTGCTGCCCTGAACAGTTTGCCCTTTGCTATGTGCCACTCTGCCCCAGTGAAACCAGCCAACTATGGACTAAAACCTCCACAAACTATAATCTAATAAACCTTTCCTTCCTTCATTTTTGGCGTTGGGTATTTTGTCTCAGCAACGAGAGAAAAGTAACCAAGACATCTGTATAACTGAGCAACAAATGTGAAGATAACATTATGTAATACAGCATCCAGCGCTAATTCCCTACCATCTTCTCTATAATTTATTTTTCCTTTATTGTTTTTGTGTTATTCTGGTTTATATATCTCCATTTTTTGTCTTTAAAGTAAAAATAAAATTAATAAAAGGAGACTAGTCAATGAAATTGAAGACATAATTAAACACCTACTGACAAAGAAAAGCCCAGGCCCTGACAGATTCACTGCTCAATTCTACAAGAACTTTAGAGATGATCTAATGCCACTACTCCTCGAACTCTTTAATGAAATCGAAAAGGAAGCAGTACTCCCAGACTCAGTCCTGGAACCAGCATTACCCTGATACAAAAACCAGAGAAGGACTGAATAAAAAATGAGACAGGTCAATTGAGGCCAGAAAAAAATGGCTATTATCAAGAAATCAACCAATAACAAATGTTAGTGAAAAAAATATTAGTGAGGCTGGGGGTGTATTGGAAGTGTAAACTTGTGCAACCTCTGTGGAAATTAATGTGGAGATTCCTCAAAATCTAGGACTTGAGGATCCATTTGATTCAACTGTTCCCCTTCTTGGTATCTTTTGAAAGAATTAAAAACACCACACCACAGTAATATATGCATACCCATGTTTATAGCAACACAGTTTGTAATGAATCTTAGAATCAGCCCAAATGTCCATTAACTGATGAATGGATAAAGGTGTGTTTTTTTATATAATGGAGTACTACTCTGCCATAAAGAAGGATAAATTTGAGGCATACCTTGGTAAATGGATGTGCCTTGAGAGACATGCCCTTAAGTGAAATAAATCAGACACACATGTTCAAATACCACATGGTTTCTCTGGTGTGAGAGGCCAAGAGGGTAAATAAGGACCAAAATATATAATAGATATTGAGAAGTAGGAAACAAATTTTCAAGTGAGAAGGAAAACAAGGGAACAGAGATAGGGAAAGGAGAGAAGGAACAAAGAAAACAAAGAATAGAAAGAAAAATTGAGACAAAGCTTTTGTTATAGCGCGCAGCCCAAGGGAACTTTTGCTAGAGGCTGGACCTACGAGAAGTGGCCAAAGATGAACCTGCAATAGTGGCGCAAGGCCGTGATAGGGACTGACAAGGAGCTGAGTGATCTGCTGGACATCAGCACATTTTCCCCACCTGTTAATAGTGTGAAAATCAGACCAGTGACACTGGGAAACAGTTCTGTGGACCAGAACTTGGTGAAACACTTGCCACCTTTCTTTATGAAGCAAAAATTAACCTGATCATCTAAGCCAGACAAACAGTAAACAATAAGGAAAGGACAAAGGAAAAGGAAAACTATGGACCAATTTACCTCATGGACATATTGCAGAATCCTCAAAAAAATTACCAATTAAATTCCACTGTTCATTAAAGGAAAAACATAATCAAGACAAACTACAGGCAACATCATACTTAAAGTTGAGGGAATGAAGATTTTCTCCCATGAATGAGAACAAGGCAAGAATGTCTACTCTTAACCTTTCTCCAGTTCAGTATTTTACTGGAAATCCTGGTCAGCATTAATATGGCAAAAAAAAAAAAAAGAAATAAAAGAGGAGGAGATTGAGAAAGAAGAAATAAAACTATTTCCACTGACAGACAACATGATTGTCCCAAAGATTCTTGAAAAGCCTAGAGTTTAGCAAGGTCACAGGATGCAAGAGTGAGTGCTCGCCCGCACACACACACACACACACACACACACACACACACGAGTCTTAATTCTCTGTACATTTGGCCCTTCATTTCTTTAGGCTCTCCACCTGCAGATCCAACCAACCATGGATTGAAAATATGAGGAAAACAATTGTGTCTGAACTAAGCATTTTGTTGAAATGTTCCCTAAGGAATATAGCAATTATTTATATAGCATTTACATTGTATTAGGTGTTATAAGTAATATGGAGATTATTTAAAATATACATGAGAATTTGTATAAGTTGTATTCAAACAGTATGCCATTTTTAAAAGGAACTTGAGTATCTGGATTTTGATATTTGTGGAGTTTCCTGGAAGCACTCTGTGTGGATACTGAAAGACCACCATCTAGCAAACATACAATAGGAACATGAAGTAATAAACAGTATTTTTACAGCAATTCCAAAGGAACAGATACTTATGTATAAATATACATGTATACTTGGTCTGTGGGTTGAAATCTAAATAGTGCTGAAGGAAATCAAAACAGACCTAATAAATTAGAGGTACACTGTTTTCACATAAAACTGTCAAGCCTTCCCAATTTGATTTATAGATTTGATACACTTCCAGTAAAAACTTTAGTGGTATATTTTATGGACACAGGGAATTTGACATCACAATTTAGATGGAAATGTAAAGAAATTAGAATATTTAAAAATTTTTGAAAAGCAGAATAGCCGAGCGTGGTGGTCTACCCCTGTAATCCCAGCTGTTGGGAAGCTGAGTTTGAGGCCAGCCTGGGCTACAAAGTGAGCTCAAGGCCAGCCAACTGCATAGCAAGACCCTGTCTCCAAAAGACAAAAAAAAGAAAAAAGGAAGAAAGAAAAGAAGAATAAAATTAAAGGATTATACTTTTAGAAAAAGTTTTTGTTGTAAGGAGAGGAAGAGGGGCTGAAGGGAGGGTGTGGAGTGGGAAGAGGGGAGGAATCGGGATATCTCATGCACAGGTGCAAATCCCCAATGATGAATGCTGTCAATACATACATCTAACATGTACCAATGAAACAGAGTGTAAAAAGAAATGAGGTGGCTGCATCCCGGAGGGATACTAGGCCTCTGGAAGCCCTTACAACTAACCCTGAGGAGAATGAGAATCTTGTTATGGCTTGTGTTTAAAGGACCCCTAAGAGTCCCATGCATTTTGGGGCTCTTGAAAAGTGATTAACAATTGAATTCACGAATGGAGAACTAGTGGGTATAGAGGTATATAGTACATGGGGTCATGCAGTATTATTCTGTTTTACATTAAGTCTTTCAAACTGTGTGCATCAGTAGTTTGTTCTTGCTTATTGATGGATATTGTTTCATTTTATGAATTTACTGGGCTGGGGATATAGCTCAGTGGAATAAGCGCCTGCCTAGCAAGCACAGGGTCCTGAGTTCGATCCCCAGTACCGCCAAAAAAAAAAAATGAATTTACTGCCAGTCGTGGTGGTGGATATCTGTAATCCTAGCACTCAGGAGGCTGAGGCAGGAGGATCATTGTGAGTTCGAGGCCAGACTAGGCCACATAGTGAGTTCAAGGCCAACTTGAACTACATGGAGAGACTCTCTCTCAAAGAAAAAATTGAGTTTACCATCATTTGCTTATTGTCTGACTGACAGACACTGAGGTGTTTTATATTTTGTGTTTACTGTGAATAAAATGGCTCTGTGCTGTCTGGTGCACACCTTCCCGTCTTGGGGGCTTTTGTTTGCTACTTTCAGGTTTCAGTATTTTGGACAGCAGAGGACGACAGCGAGCTGATGACTGGCTGCTTGCAGTGTCCAGGGAGGATGAAGTATCCAGGGCACATTTCACTACCTTCTTAGTAACAGGAAGAAGTTGTTCTACAAAATATGAAGACATACTGACACATACAAATCTTAATTTTCATTGGTTAGCAAACAAATCATTTCTGGGGACCCACATATGGTGAGTCTCTTGGTTGGCCAGGGTGTGATACCGGCAGAGGTGGAGCAGAGAGTGGCGAAGGCCCTCATGCCTTCGATCCTCACCTGCACAGAGCTGTTCTAGTGGGAACTCCAGTGAGCACCTTCCTGGCAGAATCTGCGTGGCTGTTGTCCTTGGTGTCGGGGCTGGTGCTCTCTGTTAGGTTCCCTCGGTACACCCTGCAGTGGAAGTCTGGGATCACTGTCTAGTTCACCAGGTCCACCTCTTTGGGTTCGTATAGTCTCCATGTGTCTCACACCAGATCTCTCTTTTTTTTTTTTTTTTTTTTTTTTGAGACAGGATCTCGCTATGTAGTTCAGGTTAGCCTTGAACTCACTTTATAGCCCATGCTAGCTTCAAACTCATGGCAATCCTCCTGCTTCAGCCTCCCAAGTGCCAGGTCTTCTTTCAAGCACTGCATTCTCTATGCCCCATAACCCTGTCACTCCTGAGTGTCTGTGGCTCAAAGCCCTTTGAGATAACTCCACTTATCTCAAAGAGCAGTTAGGCTGGAGGGAAGGAGGCTCAGGAAAATTGCTTTGATGGCAGGAGTGGAGCCCCACTTCTCGCAGTGTGTGTTATGGCTTGTGTCTAGATGTCTCCCCAGAGCCTCATGCACTCAAAAGTGGAGCTTTTTGGTGGGGGCTGGATCTAGGGTGTGTGATGCTGGGTTTAAATTGTGGTGCTGGGTTTAAGGGTGTGTGATTACTGAATTGGTTTGGCATAGTTCTGGGTGTGGACAATGTGAAGGCCCACCTTGAGCGTGACTGTTACGCATGCTGAGGACAGGTGGCCTGGGTGGAATATAAGAGACAGAAGGAACAATGGCATTTGTTCCTTGCTGCTTCTTTGCTATTTCAGTGCTTTGCTGCCTTCTGCCTTCTTCCTGCCATGAATTGTTTTTCCTCTGTAATGCTCCTCTGCCATGTAACCCTGCCTTGGAGCCAGCCAACTATGAACTGAAACCTCTACAAACTATGAGCTACAATAAGCTTTCCCTTCTTTAACTTTGGGTGTTGGGTATTTTGTCTCAGCAATGAGAAAAGTAACTAAGACAGTGTGGCTTCCAAAATCACTGAAACCTTATTGAAAACAGAGTCTCTCATGTCCAGACCAGAACTTAGGTCCAGCGGTTTGGGGCTTGGGAACCTGGGCGTTCATCATCTGGACACACGTGCTGGGCAGTGGTGCTGTCAGCCAGGTTTGGAGGGTGCCAGGTGGGTCCCTGGTGGGTCTGTTGGTGGGAAGAGGCAGGTCCTGAGCACCCTGGGCAATCTACAAGTCATAGGGATGGCACTTGGGCACCATGGAAGTTTACCACAGAAGCCAGTCAGGAGAGTGAGTAATCAAGGGGCTGATGCACAGAGGCGGCAGAAGCTAAATGTCACAGTCGGGGGCAGAGCTGCCCTTTGTTCTGGTTGCCCATGTCCCTTCTGTGGTCATCCCTGAATGATGAGAATACACTGCGCTCACACAGGAGCCAGCAGCTGGTGGTGTATTTTCTCCCTAGCTGTCCCCACCCCTGATCAGCAGGCTCTGCTTCCATCTCCTTGTAGGCACATCTCTGTGTGACTCTTTTCCTCCTGTCTTCCCCTGAATCCATAGGGAGCAGCAGAGCTGGCAACCTCTTCCTTTGGGCAGTGAACAAAAGACACCCCCATATTCCAAGTATCTTTCAAATCCCCACCTTTGAGCACACGAAGCTTTGGAGGGACACCCAGAAATAAATCATAACACTTGGGAGTATCCAAGATATACTTCAGCAGTTGAATGGATAAATTCTGGCATAGACAGATAATGGAATGCTATTTGCTAATAAAAAAATAAGTGAGCTATGAAGCCATGGAAAGAACTGGAAGCTGGGCATGATGGCACATGTCTGTAGTCTCAGCGCTTGGGAGGCCGAGGCAGGAGGATCACTGTGAGTTCGAGGCCAGCCAGGGCTACAAAGTGAATTCTAGGCTGGCCTGAACTGCACAGTGAGACCCTGTCTCAAAAAAAGACAAAAAAAAAAAAAAGGGAAAAGAAAAAAGAAAAGAACTGGTGGCTAGATGTGGTGGTTGCATGCCTATAATTCCAGTACTTGGGAGGTAGAGGCAGAGGCAGGAGATTGCCATGAATTTGAGGCCAGCCTGGGCTCCACAGGGGGTTCAAGGCCAGCCTGAACTACATAGCAAGACTGTTGCAAAAAGAAAGAGGAAAAGATGTGGAGGAATGGTTATGGTTTGGATCTATTTATGTATTCATTCGTTTATCTATTTATTTATTTTGAGGTGGGTCTCACCTCAAAATAAATTTCATAAATGGAAAAACTGTACCAGAAAAATTGTTCTGTTTAAAACTTCGTTCCTTTTGAAACTGCCTAGCTCTGTAACTGCTTCCTGAAATTTCTTTCTTGACCCCTGTAACTGCAAGAGCATAACTAAACACGCAGGATGTCTGATTGTAACAAGCTCCCTGATCATTAGCCTTGTAACCAATGATCTCACCCTACTGGCTAATCAGAGAACTGCCAGGCAGTGCCGTCCCTCCTTTGGACCTCCTGCTTATGCATCATATGAAAGTGCTAGCCCACAAGCACTGGCTGCTTGGCTTTGTTGATTGGGAGGGATCCCAGCCAGGATCATTGGTGTAAAACAAAACTGTTTGCCAGGCATGGTGGTGCACATCTGTAATCTTAGCACTTGAGAGGCTGAGACAGGTGGATCATTGTGAGTTTGAGGACAGCCTGAACTGCATAGTGAAATCCTGTCTCAAAAAGACAAAAATAAAATAAAGTAAAATAGAATAAAAATAAATCTGTTCACTGCCTCTAGACTTCCTTAGATGTCGTTCCTTTCTTGGACCCTGTTTTGCCACAACTACAGTTCAGGCTGGCCTCCAACTCACTATATGGCCCAGGCTGTCCTCAAACTCGAGGTCTTCTTGCCTCAGCCTCCCAAGTGCTGGTATTACAAGCCTGCGCCACAATGTCTGGCTAGTTTGGATCTTAAATGCCACCCCATGCCCCCCAAAAAACCTCTCATGTGTTGCAGGCTTGGTTCCTAATGCTGCGGTGTTCAGAAATGGGGCCTTTGGGAGGTGACTGGATCATGAGGACTCCAATCTGATGAATGGATTAATCCATTTATGGTTTTACAGCTCAGTGGGGTACTTAGAGGTGGTGGAAACTTTAGGAGGTTTGGCCTGTTTGGAGGAGGTAGGTCTCTAGTGGTCTGCCTTTGAAGGGCATCCCTTTTCCCTGTCCTCTTCCTGTCTTTCTGTTTTTCTCTCTCGCTTACTGGCCACCATTAGTGAGCAGTTTTGCTCTACCTCATGCGGTCAGCCCGGAAGCTCTGCCTCACCGCAGCCCTAGAAACGACGGAGCCAGCCGACCATGGACTGAAATTTCTGAAACCACAAGCCAAAATAAAGTTTTCCTCCTTTAAATTGATTTCTCTTAGGTATTTTGTCACAGGAATTGAAAGCTAACATAAGACATATTAAAGCATATACTACCAAGTGAGAAAGGCCAGTCTGGAAGGCTGCATACTGTGTGGTGCCAACTCTATAACACGGGAAATGCAAAACAGTGAAGACAAGCGAAATACCAGTGGTTGCCTGAGGTTAAGGAGAAGGGATGAAAAGATAGAGCATGGGGGATTTTGAGGGCTGTGAATCTACTCAGTATAATATTGTCATGGTGGCCACAGGGTACTCCACATTCATCAAAACCCATGGAATGCACAACAAAGAGTCTATCCAGATATGAACTGTGGATTTTGTATGATAATGATGTGTCTGTGTTGGATTATTGATTTTAGCAAACAGACCACCCTGGTGGGGGTGTTGGTAGGGAAGAAGGCTGTGAGGGCAGGGGTCGAGGGTATATGTTTCAGACAGGGCCCCAGGAAAGCTGGCAATGCCCATTACATGTGCAAGCGTACAAGGTATAGGGAAGGTTAAGCTAAAAGCAAAGGAATGTGTGGCCCTGCATGATCCCGGGCAAAGCTCTGCTGCTAAGAACTAGGACTCCTTCTCTGGAGGTTTCTGTTGGAGGCTGTGGAGGCCATACAGAGGGGCCTTTGGGGCGGACGAGAGCCTAGAACCCTCCATGCAGCAGGGGTGGAAGTCATGGTTAGGGTGGAAGGACAATTGAGCACATGGAATGTGTGTATTCTGTGGATACTGGGACAATGAAGGCTGGCCACAGGTCACACAGGCAAATGTCCTTGTTTGGTATCACAGATGCTCTAGAGTCAACGGGACAGGCATCCTCCACACCAGAGTCACGGCCAGAGAAGGCTGCCTATAAAGGCTTACAATTACCCTGCTCCATAAAGAGGCTTGCTTAGACCTGTAACTCTAACTCAGAGGCTGGAGGGCCATGTCCCCAGAGTGCAGAGGCACTGAGACATCAGCAGGGGGGCTGGCGGGTCAGACCCTAATAACCTATGGCCCTGATCCCTGGGGAAATCAAGGGATACTGGCATGACATCACTATAGCCCCTGTCCCTCTGTTGCATTATGGTTGCCCTCTGGTGTGTTCCTACCACCTTCACGGTATTACTTGTGCTAATCTTCACCAAGCTGGATGAAATTGGAATGACTTTTATTACTTCCGTTTTATAGATGGGTAAAAGTGAAGCACAGCAAGCACAGCAGGGTGACCCTACAAATGTAGCGCATGTTCACAGTATTTCTCTTTCTCCCTTCACCACTGTCAGTTCCCACTGGCAAAAGCTCATGGAAAGGTAGCGCAACTTGTGCAGAATGTGAGCTGGGAACAAACCTGTCCACAGCAGCCCCTCTCAGAGCCTGCAGACCAGATGGGAGGCTCAGGGCAGGGATCTGCTGTCCAGGGGATCTTGGGAAAAAGAGCAACTGCTAGCCAGCTTGAGGACCTGAGGCTAGTGCCTGTCCCAAAGAAGACCCCAGCCTAAGACATACCCTGGGAGGAACTCTCAGGAAGAGCTGAGGTCACTAAGTTATCGCAGATCACAGAGGCACATTTGCTGCAGCTGAACTGTTCACTGCATGTCAAGAAGGACAGTAGAGAATGAGGGCCTGGCACAAAAGGTAACAAGGTGGAGGTGCTGCAGGAAAGTCAGTCACTGTGAAGAACGGATAAAGCTTGGAGGGGGCAGTGATCGATGGGTACTAAGTTACAGTTAAACAGAAGAAAGAGAGCCGGGTGTGGTGGCTCACACCTGTAATCCCAGCACTCGGGAAGCTGAGTTCGAGGCCAGCGTGAGCTGCATAGCAAGACCCAGTCTCAAAAAGACAAAAAAAAAAAAAAAAAAAAGAAGGAAGATGTTCTGGTGTGCTATTGCACAGTAGGCTGACTACAGATAATGATAGTGTAGTAACATCTCCAGGAAAGAATTTTGAAATTTTTCACCATAAGAAATGATGTTTGAGGTGATAACCTCTGTTTAACCTGATTTAAACATTAAGTAATGCATGCATGTATTGTATATTACATGGTACCTCATTAACATCTTTAATAACACTTTTATATTTTTATGTATCAGTTAAAAATAAAGCTGGGCATGGTGGCACACGCTTGTAATCCCAGCACTCAGCAGGCTGAGACAGGAGGATCGCTGTGAGTTCGAGACCAGCCTGGGCCACAAAGTGAGCTCAAGGCCAGCCTGAATGATACATAGCAAGACCCTGTCTCAAAAACAAATAAACAAATAAATTGCCAGGTGTGGTGGTGCCTGCCTGTAATCCCAGCACTTGAGAGGCTCAGGTAGGAGGATCCCTGGGAGTTTGAGGCCAACCTGAACTGCACAGTAAAAGACTTTCTCAAAAAGGCAAAAGTAAAATAAATTTTTAAAAAAGAAATTGAAACACAAGAGATAGATTGGAGAGTAGTGTTTTTATGCAAGACAGGAGCCCTCCCTACAGCCTTCTTCTTTTTCTTTGGAAGTGTTGATGTTAACGGAAAAGTACAGCACTAAAAGGGAGAGAAGGTACCAGCATAGCAGTTCCTGGTCTCCTGGCTCACATGGCCAGGGAGCAAGCAGCAGGGCAGACATGCAAGCTGTGCACCGGCTGTGGCACAGAGGGCATGTGTCACAGCCTCCAGCATGGGCTGTGGGATTCACTGCTAACTCCAGGGGCTGGGGGCAGACCCAGAGCTGCCTTATAAGAGGAAGTAGCAGGTAGCTGTTCCTCAGCAGTGGCTTCTCCCAGCAGGTTTGAAAGACATCCCTGCTCTGCCCTCCTGATTCCTCAGCCTGTGTCCAGACTACTCAGGCACTATTCCACAATAACCTCCAGCAAAGGAGCCCCAAGCAATACTGCCAGCCACTTCCTATTTCCCTGAAGTCGCTCCTTGTCGTACATTCATAACGTGGCAAACATCATGGTCTCCCCTGCAGTCACCTGAGCTGGTCTTGTTCCCAGCAGCTTCAGCTCTTCCCTGTTCTTACGTTGGTTAACCAGGCACTGTGGCTCCCTGCAAGGCTGGCCTGTGCCTTCTCCAGGGTGCCTCCGAAGAGCTTCATCATTCTCTTCCCATCCAGTAGAAGGCGTGGTTGAGCAAGGGTGCAGCTCTCGGGCACAAGGTCTCCATGCGCTGGGGAGGAGCTCTTCTACTCCAGGTACGAAGCAGCTGGTGATGGCTGAGCTGTTTTAAGACCACGACTCTGTCTTGCCAGCCAGGCTCTAGGCCAGTGCTTTGTCTTCCCTTCCCTGTCACCCGTTAGTTCTCTGCTGGGACTGACACAGCCACCCTCCCAGCCAGGGGCTCTCGGGTTTTCCATACTGGTGTTGTCTGGGTCACCTTGGCTGTACCACTGTTGGGGCCCCTCCACCTGATCGTTCATGCCGTTTTTTTCTCTTTCTTTTCTTTCCTTCTTTCCTTTCTTTTTTTGAGAGCTGTTTGGAGGTTGCAGCAGGGGAGAGCAGCTACCCTATACCCTTGAGCGAGGAAACGGTCCTCTATCAGGAGCGGTCGTCCTCTTTCACTGAGGGCGTAGCTGTGGGAGGATGCACAGCGAGTGTTGAGGGAGGAAGGGGACACCCGCCTAGCCAGCTAGATCAGCTGAATCAACCCTGGTGATCACAGGGGTGACAGATGTCACAGCCAGATCGCCCTCAGGTCTGTTTTGTCTTTCTTTTTTTCCTTTTTTTTTTTGTGTGTGTGTGTCTTTTTGAGATAGGGTCTCCTTATGCGGTTCAGGCTGGCCTTGAGTTCTCTGGTAGCCCAGGCCGGTCTTGAACTTGCAACGATCCTCCTGCCTCAGCCTCCCAAGTGCTGGGATTATAAGTGGGCATCACCACACCTGACCTTTTCTTTTTTCTTTTTCCTCTTGGTGATACAGTGAGTGAGGTCAGACCATGCAGCCTGAAAGGTCCGTGTTCAGAAACTTGGTTCCCTTTCTCCATGAAAGAAGGATGTCTGTGCCTTCTCTTGTATGTTATTATGAATATAAGAAGTGACAGCGGACCAGGAATGTAGTTCAGTGGCACAGCAAGTGCAAGGTCCTGAGTGTGATTCCCAGTACAAACAAAAAAAAAAAAGTGGTAGCATGGGAAAGAAGATTCAGGTAGGAACATCACTCACCAGGTAGTGTAATTTGTCATGTGGTACATTGTATTTTGTTTTTTGGTTTTCTTTTGAGACCTGGTCTTGATGGGTAGCTCAGGCTAGCCTTGACCTTGCAGCAACCCTCCTGTCTCAGCCTCCAGAGTGCTGGGTTAACAGATGTGCCCCTCCCCTCAGCTCTTACGTTCTACATGTATAGTTCAGAATCTTCACAGAGGCCTGGAGGGTGGGCTTTGTAGCCACCATCCTCATCTTGGAGATGGGGCCTGGAAGCACAGAAAAGTGAGCAGCTTGCCTGGCCATATAACTGGCGCAAGATATACCCTCCTTGGTTTCTACAGACGGTCACACCCACACCTCCGGCCACCACATGGCTGTACAGCTGTGCACTGGTACCGTAAGAAACAGAGGCCACACAAGAGATAGGCTGTTGGGCCCGGTGGTCCCACCTGACCAGCTACTCCACCCGGAGTGTCCTACAGTCTCCTCAGAGAGGACCCATGCACTAGTGCTTTGTGTACCTGAGAGCAAATAAACAACAACAGCCCAGCACTCCTGGGACCTGGTCTGCAAGGGCTTGTTTGGACTCTGGGAGCAGCTTCCTGTTTGGAACATTCTCTGGCAAGGGCATTCTCTGGCAAGTGTTCTTTTATGGAAGAACACTCTTTCCTTTTCCAGGGATCCTGTTCTTCATCTAGTCAGGGATATTGGACACAAACAAAGTGGTGACCTCAAGTGTGTGCACCTTGTTTACGATTATGAGAATTTCATCACTCCAATTCCTAAAAATAGCCTTGCAGAGAACAGACTGTATCCTGAATGCCTAGAAAAGTGAATGTTTTCCAGGAGGAGAGAGAACCAAGCTGTCAGTACAGCCCACTGCATTTCTCCAGACATTTGCCAGCACAGCAAGCATTGACCAGAGCGGGGAAGAACAGTCTTGGGCTGCTGGTTTGACCACCACCCTGCCTGGCCACCAGGTCAGTGTCCTACTTATCTGTGAGGATGCCTAGAGGGTTGCAGCTGCTTGAATAATTACTGCTCGGGGGTCACAAGAAAAACAAATTCCTTATATTACCCCTTTCCCCTAGTGCCTTGGGGCTTCTCCCTGAGGCAAAAATCACGTGGGTGACTTCTGCCACTTTTGGATCATACAAAATGTCCTCTTTTTACTTGTGGTCTCAGTGCAATAATTATTGTGCCCTGGCCACAATAATCATCAAAACCCTCAGCTTTCTCGAGGTTAAAATGTCTCCACTCCGGGGCTAGGGATACAGCTCAATGGCACAGCGCCTGCCTGGGAAGGGCAAGGTCCTGAACTCGATTCCCATACCAAACACAAAACAAGGAATGTCTCCACTCCCGCAGTTCAGAGTCTGTACTGGAAAACTGGCCACTCCATGTAGGACCCTTCCTAGAAATCTAGGAGCTATTCTTCTCCCCTTATTTCCAATAAAGCTCTACTAACTTCTTCCTTTGGCTTGAGACTTGATTCCTGGATATTGTGGGACCACGAACTTGGCACACTTGACACTTAACAAGCTGGGAGCTGTGATTGTGTCCTTTCTCCTTTTACACACAGTGGAGAGGGGCGAGCGAGCCAATGGGCTCAGCCAGACAGCATCCTGATGGCGCCTGGGTGAACAGCGCAAGGGCCAGCCAGGGATGCAGCAGTGGGAGGTGATGAGCAGGGACAGCTGACACCCAGAAATGGTCTTCTGTGGGTAGAGCCTGAGTTTCCCGGTGATTTCCAAGGCTGAGAAACTTGTCATGTGTTCGTTGGTCCTTTGAGCTTTGTCCTCCTGAGATGCTGACTCTTTGTCTAATCAGATTGGTTGGTTTGTTCTTCCACTGTGAGGTTCAGATCTATTTATGCATGTTGTACACACTAATGCTTCACTGTTGTGTGAGTTGCCCATATCTTTTGGTCTAAGTCATAGAGCAAATGTACAAAAATTTGGTGTATTTCAGTAAAATGTACCCTCCTATCTGGAAAGAGCATGGTGACGGTCCCTTCCCCGGGCGGCTTCACTGCATTAAACCTTCCTGAGGGTTGAATGGAGTCACTGACAGTCAAGTGCTGGGAGATTTATAGGCCCAGATAAGACGCTATCATCCTCAATCTTTTCTATTTTTATTTTTTCATTCTTTTTGAGACATGGTCCAGGCTGGCCTTTAACTCACCACATAGCCCATGTCAGCCTTGCACTCCTGGAGATTCTCCTGTCTCAGCCTCCCAAGTGCTGGGATTACAGGCAGGCACTGACATGCCCAGTTTTCACTTTTTTTTGAGTGTAGCCTTAGCTTTTGTTGCCATTCTGTGAATGAAATGTCCATTTTCAAACTGGTCATTGCTGGTATGTAAGAAAGCCAACAATTTTTATATACTTATCTCAGGGCATTTTGTTGACTTTTCTTTTTGGAGACAAGGTCAGACTATGTAGAACTTACTAGGTAGGCCAGGCTACCTTGAACTTGAGGTCTTTTGGCCTCAATTCTCAAATCCTAGAATTACAGGTATGATAGGTTGGGTGTGGTGGTGCATACCTGTAATCCCAGCCCTTGAGAGGCTGAGGCAGGAGAATCACTGCGAGTTTGAGGGCAGCTTGGGCTACAAAGTGAGCCCAAGGCCAGCCTGAATTGCACGGGAAGACCCTGTCTCAAAAAGACAAAAACAAAACAAAACAAAGCCCAAAACTAAGGCCACAGAAGGTGGTAGCAAACCTATGATGGCACGTGTGTTGCAGGAGGTTGTTTTTATTATTGAAAGGTTCACCATCACTACTATAGATTATCAAATTCTACAGATTTTCACCACCAAAAACACATAAATATTCTCATTTCCAAACTGTAGTGAGACTCTGTTCTCCTTCCCATGTCTCATACTGACACACCCTGAACATTCTTTTTCTATGATGGGAGTGAGTGATCCTGTACACTTATTCTGCAAAAGTGTCATAAGGAGCTCAATTATGTAGAAACTAATACACAGCCAGAGAGGGACTAGGCTCTCAAGAAAGTAAGCAGAAAAATAAAGATGCAAGTTAGTGGCTGGAGGCACATCTGAATAAAGATGCAGGCCTCAAAATAAAGATTCAGCAGGGCATGGTGGCACACACCTGTAATCCCAGCACTCTGGAGGCTGAGGCAGGAGGATTGCCACAAGTTCAAGACCAGGCTGGCTATATAGTGAGTTCAGGGGCAGCCTAAACTACTGAACTATACAATGAGACCCTGTCTCAAAAAACAAACAAACAAACAAACAAGCAATGGCCAGGCCTACAAGCCTCCCTAAGGGGTAAACAGTAGCTTGGAATTATACTGTAATTAGTACCACCAGTAATGTCCAGATACACATCAGCCACCCACGTGTGTGATTAAAGCATCTGACCAATCTTTTCCCCAAAATGCCTTTGTTCTTTCCCTGTACCTTTAGTATGTGACCATTTCCCTATTGGACAAATCATAGCAACGAGCTATTGTTTTGTTGGGTTATTGTATTGTATTTTTTATTATTATTTTGGATTGTATTTGTAGGTTGTATTATTGTAATCCTCTAGGTTGATTGTGGTTTGACCCAGGTTGTACCATTTTGTGACTTTGGTGTATAAATTACCCCTGAGAAAGGGTCTCGGTGACAACTTGCTTTTAGGTCTCTTGTGGTTTGGGGATTTTGAAAGGGGAATGATACAATACAGGACACATATTTTATACGATTATTTATAATAGTCACCTAAAGAATCATATACAAGAGAGTCCAGGAAATCTGTTTACACACTAAAGATGAAAGAGTCCAGCTGAGGGCCTGGATTCCGTGATAATGTCCTGCATGAGTTCAGCTAAAGACCTGGAGCCCATAACAGTGTCTCCCATGAGTCCAGCTGAAGGCCTAGAGCCCATGACATCTCATGCAGGCCTGTTTCATGGATCTGTTCTGGGAAGGCCCAAATGTCAGTGGTGGAATCTAGAAAGTCTGTGCCAGTGGGATGAAGGATCTGTGCTAGTAGGTTGAGGGATCTACACTGGCGCCAGGAAGCAATGCTCAAATTAAGAATCAGAGCTCTCCCCAAAAAGTACCACAGCCATCCTCAGCAACAGGGAGGTCCCAAGCTCTTCCGATGATCAGGACAGCCAAGTTCGCATCAGGAAAGCCAATGCAGCAAGCTTCTCCAGGAGACTAAGCAGTGCACATCTTCCCCTATGGAGCCAGGAAGCAATCCTCAGAGTGACGACCAGAGCTCCCCCAAAGTGAACTGAAGCCATTCTCAGTGACAGGAAGGTCCCAAGCCCCTTGGACAATGGGAACAGCCAAGTTCATCAGGAAAGCCAGCATGACAAGCTCCTCCAAGAGGATCAAAAGCTCCTTACACCTTCTCACAGCACCCAACAGCTTCTACCAGCTCTCAACAGCCTCAACTTCTTCTTAGTTCTACCTTGGGCTTCCCCCAGCCAGCATCACGCTGGTTCAGTTCAGCTGGGTGTTACAAGTTGATCACCAGTTGTTAGTCCACCACATCGCTCCTATCTCTCAAGAGCTATTCCTATTCCCAATAAATCTTCCCTACTCTTAACTTCCTCTGTCCTTTGGAATTCATTTTGGGATTTCAGAGGACATGAACTTGGCATACTTGACATCTAGCAGGTTAGGAATTACATTTTCCTTTATATCAAAAGGATAAGGTAAACTCTTCAGCTCAGCTTCAGAAGCCAGCCTGGGGATGAGAGGAAGACAAAACAGGAGGAGACAGAGCCATGCCTACTGACTGCTCTCAGTCACACCAGAGGTAAGTCCCATGAGGACCAGCATTTTTTCTTTTTGGTTAGGCTATCAATATATGTTAATTTTGGAGCTGGGAGTGTTGGCACACGCCTGTAATCCCAGCACGCGGGAGGCTGAGGCAGGAAGATCTTTACGAGTCTGAGGCCAGCCTGGGCTACAAAGTGAGCTCAAGGCCAACCTGAACTGCACAGTGAGACCCTGTCTCAAAAAGACAAAAAACAAAACAAAACAAATCAATATATGTTAATTTTAGCATGTAATTCCTTTTGTTGCCGTGGGGTCCTGAATGGATTTCTAGGTTCTTCTGTGTGAACATGGCCCACTAAGGTGGAAAAAAAGAAGCGAAGTTTTGCTCAGTGCACAGTGTACTCAGAATGAGCAAGCTCATGCTGGCAGAAATGAAAAATGGCACAAGCATCAAACATGCTGCGTTTAAGAATTAAAAATATTGTGCTTAGCTAGGTGTGGTCCCACACGTTTGTAATCCCCATACTTTGAGGCAGGAGGATCGTGTGAGTTCAAGACCAACCTGACTTACAAAGTGAGCTCAAGATCAGCCTGAACTGTATAGGGAGACCCTGTCTCAAAAAACCAAACCAAAACAAACAAACAAAAACTTTTTAAAAATGTTGTGCCAGTTCTCGGGTGCTTCCCAGAGTCTTTGTTGTGTTTGTTTGAGACAAGGTCTTGTTATGTAGTTGAGACTGGCCTTGAGCTCACTTTTTAGCCCAGGCTGGTCTCAAACTTGAAACGATCCTCCTGCCTCAACCTCCCAAGTGCTGGGATTACAGGCGTGTGCCACCATGCCTGGCAAAATTTCTATGGAAATTTTGAATCTCAAACCAGGACATGTGCATGCCAGACCTGCTGGTATGACCTACAATAACCTTTCTTTCTTTTTTTTTTTTTTTTACAA
>PVLD010008907.1:50137-80763 GCA_004027595.1 Dinomys branickii | reverse complement strand
TTCTTCTTCTTCTTCTTTCTCCCTCACATTTAATATCCTAGGCATAGTATAATGAGAAATAAAAATAAGATTTTCCTTTTTTTCAGAATAGTGTTGAAACCCAAAGGAATATTACTACACTATATTTATACTTTTGCCAGTGAAATCCTGCTAAGGTAGTTTCTGTTCTTAGACCTAATTTATCAGAGCCAGGTGCACTTTATGAAAAGTTGTTTCTTTTGCTCAAAGCTTATCAATGTTTTGAAATACCAATTTTGTGAAGTATATTTATCAACTATCTGAAGCCTCTGCTATATCAAATGATGTAAATAAAACATCATCTGATGTTTTAGGATTCTTATTCAAGGAGAAATGCAGGTAAACTTAGTATAATTAGAAATAGCTTTCCATTTACCTTATGGTAGCATTTTAATTAACTATTCCATTATGATAGAAAAATATAAAGAAATAATCATTTTAGCATTATTAATAACACAAAAATAATGATTAAATAGTAAACAACGAAATAATGGCTATTCATTTTATTATATTTCCTTATGCCTTTGTGTATATGAAAAGAAATTATCTTCTCCCTTAGTGGCATATAAAACCTCATTCGTTTAAGTTGCACCATTTTTGAATTTGAGAAAATTCTACTTTTTGTCCACAACAGATTGCAATACTGGAAAGGTTTCAATACTTTCCAGTGTGAAGGAGTTGTTTAATTTGGGAAATCTACACATATATAAATAGAATGTGTATGTGTTATTTACTTAAAATGACTTCCTGGTCACCTAAAATAGCTGAACTTGAGTTTATATTGCTACCAGTTTCCCAAAGAATTTGGAATAACATCTATATGACTTGATTTTGGATTTGTGATAAAAAGCAGGGAGTATATTTTACTGACCTTGTTAATATCCTTGCTGCTCAAACATTTATTAGTGTTTTAGCCCTGAGCAAGCATATTTAAACTTCCTGGGCTTCAACATCTTTCCTGTGTGTTCTGAGGATATACAATCTTCAAGTCAGCAGAGAGCTGCACATACACATACAAACACATGATAAGATTCACATAATACAAAAAGAGGGTTTATATGAAGCCCAGTTGTAGAAATTTTATAAACCAAACTAAGAAATTATCTTTATTTCTAACATTATTTTGTTGATACATAATGTAAGGAAAGTGGAGTTTTCTTAATTCAAATTGTGGTATGTGAGAAGGAAACTAATTATGAATAAATAAAGTAATTCAACTTTCCAAAAGGTAAATTTCACAATACAGATTCCACTCATAAGATAATAAGATTTAACATCTGACAAAAATTGACTTCATAATAGTCTAAACCGCAGAAAGGACATAGATGATCTATGAATTCATCTATAACACTAAATACAGTCTTTGCCTACAAGTTTCACCAATTCTGGCTTTTCTGTAACTCTTACTCCTTATTATAATATTCAAACAAAATTTTTATAAGAGGTCATATATACTAGTAAGTGTAAAAACTGCGTTAAGAGAAGGTGTACTCATTCAATTATTTGCTTGACTTTTGAGACCCTAGTGATGCAACCATATTTTGTATTTACATTCAGGAGTACTCTGACGTAATTCTGGCTTAGTTGAAAGCACATTTAAATGAAACAAAAAGAAAATCGCTTGAGCTGGATGAAGTAGTTTGCATTACAGCAGTACAGGGACAGAGTGTGTTTAAGGTCTAGAATGAACGATTCCCACCCCCAACACCGCTGCCCATTTCCTTGTTCTCCTCATTAGCGTTTTCTCTGGGCATCCTGGCTTCACTGCCTCTCCCCACACAGTACAGGGAGATGATAACTACAAAATGTTACCAACTTTAGCAGTCCTCATGGATAATAATTTGGGAATCCAGTTGTCTGTAAGAAATGTTTTCAAATTTCTGGTGGAAAAATCTGAACATGATACATTGAAGTTCAATTCATGAAAGTGAAGTGAACATGACACAGAGAAATTGTGATTCACTGTTTGTGTTTGCTTCCGAGGAATTGAACTCAGAATGTTGTGCTTTCCAGGCAGGTGCCTGCACCACTGACCTATATGTCTGGCCCAGTAAAAGGAATAGAGAACCAGTATACCTTCTCCCTTTCCTGAGAGCAGCTTTCAAAGAAGAGCTCTGCCATGCTGAGCAACTATTCCAAAACACATTCACTATATTAATTTTAACAATTTCCCTCAGGGTTTTAATAAAAGTCACATTCATATGTAATGCAATCATTACCTTCTGTTTTCATTACAAAATATCATAAGAAAAGAAAGGGGTAAATTTGAGGCAGAGAATCAGTTCCAGTGCTCTCCATTGAAATTATATTTTCTTTAAGTTTTCCTTGTCTTCTATGATTCTTTCTTTTTAATATTACTTATTTTGACATAACTAGAATATCAAATTAATATTTTGACTTAGCAAGAATACATAGTATTCCCATTGGCAGGAGAGAAAGGGTTCAGAGAATTATGGCATTAATTGTTATTTTGCATACACTTTCCTACATACTACTTATTTGGCACCTTGTTCACAATTATAAAACTATGGTAAAACTTTTATTTAGACACACAATTATTTGAGTGCTTATTATTTTGTGGGGAAAACGGTTATAGGAAGTTTATAATACATTTCTTCCAAAGTATTTTCCACTAAAAAGAAGTAAACAAAAATTCAGATGAAGGTTAGGTATCATGAGAAAACGGCAGGTGATGGTACAGGATGTTAGTTTAGTACAGAGGAAAGAGAAACCGTGTAAATTGACCTTACTCAGAATGGGAAAAATTACATTTCACCAGCAATGCACAGAGAGACAGATGGTGATTACATGTCATTTTGAGGAAAGGATGTTCAAAGACAAACAAAACAACCCTACAAATTTTATTAGTTCATAGCAAAATGACCCCTTTCCCTGGAATAGAAGTGATTTTACACCGATGGAGGAAAGAAACATTGGAAATGTTAGTAAAGGATTTCACTGTGCATAGATGCGTATCTGTAAATGTCAAGGTGACCTTGTAGGAAATGAAAAACTGAAATATTTCTGAGCAGTAGAATAAGACACAATATTTGTCACATGCCTGGTAGTTTTGAATGAACTGGAGAAAAGGAAATGGGATGATAAAAGATTTCTTATCACAGAAGGGACAGATTATTCATGTAATGACATGTGATTTCCATTGCAAATTCGATGATAAGGTGTTAGTGGGAAAATGGTAGTTCGGAGCAATATAAGACAATATTCACAACTTATTTGTAGAATTTTATTAGTGACCTGAATTAAACTAAGCTTTTTCCTAGCACAAGTCATTGCTTCTTTCTCTCTATTTTTTCTGTCGTTTCTGCTATTCTTTCTTGAGTCCCAAGAATAATAATGTATCCTCAAGAGATTTTCAATTATAATGGGCTAGAGATCCAAACTTCCATGAGTCACTATTTTTCTTCGTTTTTGCCTTACTTCACGCTTTGTTTTCTTCTTAGTGCAACATCATAGAATAATTCAATTTAGTTGATCCTAGGGAGGTAATTTTGATTGGATTATTTTTCAGATTCTTATATGGTACTTTATTATATACCATTTACAGTGCTAAGTGAAAGAAAGACGGAATTGAGAAATAAAACGCACCGCCCTGTCCTGCTAGTACAGGCAGCACAATGGGGGTTGAGAGACCACTGCCCCTCCACTCACCTGAATTTGGGCAACACTCCAGAGTCACTCCTGTATCCATTAATCTAAGACAGTCACATAAAAACAACAAAGATCCTGAAAATCTCCATAGCACTAGGACAGAACACCTGTACGTTGGATCTTGTGACCTGATCTTCAGTACTGTTTTCCTCACTTACTCTTTAAAGGTAAGAAAAATAACATTGTATAACATTGATACCATAAAGTGATGAATTGCATTTGAGAAAGGTTACATTTAATTTACAATCTAAAGCCATCTTTGACTTTTAGCTTAGAAATTCCTTCTAGTTTAGAAAATCCTTCTACTATAATCTAAACAAATTCCCTATATTTTATTGTCATTAATACGGCCTCACATAATAGGACTTCTAAATTACTTTAATGTTAGTTTTGCTGTAACAGGATGAAAATTTTTTTGACTATGACTAAGTAGCTGTATAATATAATAGCCTCACTGGTATTTTCCTGTATATGCAAATATCATCTTTATCATATGATTCCTTCTTTTGTATTATAGAATTTATTTCGTAGATCTTCTTTTTTTTCACAAGATTATTTTTTGCCAGAAAGATTCTTCTGGATTAGAGTTCCACCTTAAAATTTGATTAGGTTATAAAGGTATAAATCTAGTCACAGTGGTTTTTAGGGCAACAACATATGAATTCTGAAGGCACACAATTTGCTCTGCAAACTCTTAAGCGTTAATACATGAATAGATGACAGTGTTGCTCCCTAGGAAATACTTATTTTTCTCCTATGTAAAGCAGTCTAGCAACGAATTTAAACTCCCAACATTTCTGCATCAAAGCCCTTTACCCTGTCATCTGAAGCCATCTCTTGTCTACCATTTAGTATAATCTACTTTTTTGTTTCAT
Organism: Dinomys branickii; assembly: GCA_004027595.1. NCBI lineage: Eukaryota > Metazoa > Chordata > Mammalia > Rodentia > Dinomyidae > Dinomys > Dinomys branickii. The sequence continues at coordinate 76,201 of PVLD010008907.1, read as the reverse complement.
ATGAAAGAAAAAGAGACTATTGGAACATGTTGTGACATCAAATAACAGTTTTTATAATAGTACCCTAAAGGTATTCCCCTGGTGAACTGCCACGTGATTTTAATACCAAACTCAGAATTCATAGCTTAGGTTTAATGGGAAGACCTTCTTAAATGGTTCCAATTTACATTACAAAGTATGAATATTTTCCTTCTTTAAAATTACATACTTGCTTTGAGGGCAGGCAGATCCCAGATCTCATGTAGACTTCCCTACCAGCTTAATTATTTCAGCAGAATTTGAGTTCTGGTATCCAACTTGAAAGCTGGTAGGCGATTTTCAACAAAATGTACAACTACTTTAAAAGCACTAAGAAGACACTATGATACCTTCAAAGCATGCACTGATGTATTTATTGGTGTTCAGGAAAGGGAAGCATCTATAGAAGTCATTCTACTTGCTAGAAACCTATACCATTAAAAACAAAACAAAACTGTTTAGTTTTGTTTGTCTTCTCGTATAGAAGTATATTACTTGCTCATGGCATGTGCATGGAAAATACATACTTCTCAATATTCTGAAGAATTTATAGATGCTAAAAAAATACTGCACATTGGTCCATAATATAGACTGAGTACAAAAGTATATATTGATACCAAACGTTTTAAAAGGTATTTGGCAGGATTTAGTATTTTTCTTTGACAATAAGAATATTTTCATTTTCCTTTTAAATTAAATATGCTAATTTATTTCTAAATTCTCAGTAGTACATACTTGCAGTACATATTTATGCTCCTTGTGCAGAGTGGGTACGTGCGTATAACACTGCTTAGATCCTTCTCTCCTGCACGTTGTTCTCCTCCCTCCTCTTCCTCTATCTCTTGATCCCCTTTCTACTGGACAATGACCTAATTCTCCATTTCCTGTTATCCACTTTTATTTTGCTCTTTATTGATAATCTGGGTCTCACTTATGAATTCCATTTGATAAAAATGGAAAAAATTGAAATTAATCAGATTTTTAAAGAAATGACACTGCAATCATAGCTTTGATGAGATTTAGAGACAAATATTATTTACTAACAGAATTGTGCATCTTAAAGGCCAACTGACTAATCAGTGGTGATCCAGATTGTGGGCCTAAATCAGCAGTTATAAAAGTATAGAATATTAGAAGGATGGATATGCAAGTTAAATTCACAATGCCAGTCTTAGAAAAATAAAACCTCATGAAGACACAGAAAATTAAAGAAGAAACGTAAAATCTTGCTGAACAACCATAAAACACTTGGATATATAGGTATTAAGTTTTCAGACATAATTGAAAACAGTCTATATCTCAATTACTGTATGTTTAAACCCTAAATTCCAAGTGATTGCAATAAAAAATGTCAATAAAATCTTGCTTTTTCTATATTAAAAAGAATAACCAACGATTTCCAAGGACAAACCAGAATGATTAAAATAATATGTATTTAAAACTACACTACAGGTAATCTTAAAATATAGGTGAATATCCATGGTAAAATAAGATTCTAAGAGGAATGGAAGTAGGTGGGGTGTAAAAGAAGTGGGTTATAAGAAAGGTGTATAAAGGCGTATGAGGAGTGCTTTTTTATAAATTAAAAGTATTTCCCAAAAAGTTAATTTTGAACTCTATTATTTATAGAGTACACCTAAATAATTAATTTAAAATATATCATTACTCTTCAATAGCATAACATATACCAAAGCCATAGAAGGACTGTACACATTATTTACTTCTAACTTGTATTAGTAATAAAATAAAATAGAAAGAAGAGCTATGGAAGTTCCCTCTCTCAGCAGGAGCTGCAGGCCCTTTGCAGACGCGATGAGAAGGGAGCTTTTACATGCCAGGAAACAGCTCTCGCTAATAGTTAATGCTTACACTTAGACTTGACATCTCCAGAGTTTGGAGAAAATAAATTCCTATTGCTAAAGTGACCCACTTCGTAGTATTTTGTTACGGCAGCCTGCACTGACTAACATAATTAGATTCACTTTGTACTATATTTTGAAAATAATTACATATGTCATATTCCTTTAAAGACCACATAAACGTAAGAGAACATAACTCTGTATAATCTCAGATTCATTTAGTCATGGAAACTGCCTAAAGCCTGAAAATGCTTTACGAAATGTATATGAAAGTTTTTTGCATGTCTTTTTTATGAATGATTGACAGGCTGAATTTCACTAAACATATCAATCTCAGAAGTTTTAATTGATGTCGTTCTCACCGACTAAGCGTGTTGTTAAAACACATTCATCTAGCTGTGTGCAATTTTCCTAAGTATACTCAGTGGTGGGGGAGAGGATGAGACAGACAGAGAGAAGGAGAGACAGGAGGGAGAAGAGAATTTTACACTGACTAGAAATCCAACAGATTGAGAATAAAAACTCGTGTGTGTATTTTATGGTGGAAGAAATAACTTTTATCTACCTCTACTTAGATACAGCTTCTCTATTTGGGATTCCCAGATTGTGGTCTCCATGATACCTGCAATTCTTCATATTCGATATGAATTTCTTGTCCAGGCAGAAAAATAAACTGTATTCTATGAACAGAATGCAAGTGTGTACTGACTGATCTGAAAAATAATTTCCTGAATGGCTTCTAAAGCAGTGATGTGAGAAGGAAAGAAATAAAGTGCTGTGAGCACTTACATCTTGATTCTCATGCACGTACAAAGCTAAAAAAGTCACAAATGGAGACGATTCCGATTTAGTTATCCATCTGGTGTGTGCTTCTAATATTGCCCTCTGTTGTCTATTTTCTAGATCTCCTTTCTCATTAGTGGTTTAATAATTGATTATAAATCTTTATTATTTAATTATAAAGAGAAAAAAAGACAAACATAACAAGGAAACTGACTTTCCAAGCAGTATCAGTCCTCAAAGTATTAATCTTAGAATGTAGAGCAGGTAGGGAAAAGTGTAGAATTATTATTCGGAATTGATGTCAATAAATACATGCTGATAGAACTCACTACATAATGGATTTTTTGTAAAAGGATTTCCCATGGGTCCGATTCAAGCTTTACTGATTTATGGAGGTACTGAATAGGATTGACTCTTCTAAACGTTTACATTTTATGTGCACTCTGGAATTAACAATTAAAGGGTTGGCCAGAGAGTATCATCCCTTGGAGAAGACTAGCAACCACCCACACCAGGAGCTCAGGAAAACAGTGCAGGCCTCCCTGCCTTTCTAGGATTTGGTTCTGATTTGACTGTCACAAATGTGTCAGTCATATATTCAGATATGGTCAATTAATTGAGAATTAATGCATGTTAATCAAACTCAAAAGCATTCTTTTAGTATAGTGCAGAAAGTAACAAGAGATACACCCCACTTGTTTTGAACAGAATGCCCTCTTCCTGCAGGTACATTCAATTGATAAAAGCCGCATTACAATCAGAAGATTGCCTAATGAGCTTAAGCAAGGAGAGGTGGGTTTCCTGGGATAGTGCTAATGATTTGCTAATAAATTAACCCTCTCTGACAGATACGGTCCAATTAATTTCCTATTAACACGTTTCTTTTTCTTTTTCCCATTAAACCTTCAGTGGACAAATGATTCATAATGAATGAGGCAGGTTGCCTATAAAATATCCTTTCCCTAATTTTTATTTCCTGATAGAACTTTGACTTTGTTTAGGCATTCTCACCTGCATAGCATACAAATGCGACTTGGGGTGGCTTCCTGCAGTGTCCACTTAAACAGGACCTGGTACGCTTAGTGTATTACAGTACCTTCCTTTTTGTAAACCATCAGTTGAAACACATTTTATTCTGGCTATAAGATACATGCAGGAATATGTTGAAAGTCCATTGAAAAAGTTTCTTTCCTCCTTCCTAGGAATCACAGGATGAGAACGTTTTCTTTTTCTATGAACATTGTTGAATCTGGCTATCATGGGCAAACAGCAATAAATATTTTCTACCAAGTCATCTTCTTACTATCATATAGGATTGAGTCGATATTGGTGGTAACAAAGAGAGGAAAATAACCGAGATCAAAATGACATCATTCATTGACTAGAATCCACTGAACTTTACAGATTCTCAGTATTTGGATGTGTAGGTCTATAAGAAATAAACCAGGCAGTGACTATGTATCATGTTAAAAGAGTCTTTACATCAGATTGTCATGCTCCAGTTTAATGTTTCCAATGAATTATCATTTTATTGAATATAGAATTGAGCTTCTTATAATACCATGGAAAGTAATTTAAAAGTTATTTTTTCCAGACAGCACCTTCACTAAATCTACGTTCACCTCCACCAGGAAAGGTCCAGTCCCTTTGGATTCACTCTGACTGCCTTCTACCACACACTAAACCTTTGCATTTTCTTGCTTGGTTTATATCAATTTGTCAAGAACCATGTACTCACTCTGTTAGAAATGGGCTGCTTTATATCATTGTGATCTCATGGCGATCATTAGCCCCTCCACGGATTTTTCTTTCACTATTTAAGCTTTGAAAATTATCCCAGCATTCTTTATACCATTGCCCATAAAATTCTGTCAAATGCTTCAGATCTTACAGATTGCAAGGCAAATGTTATATTTTTATTAGGGATTTAAGAGAATGCTGTTTAAAGTATCCACCCATGCACTGAATCCTTATCTTTCCTAAAATTTCTGCTTCTTTTCCTTCCTTACCTTACCAATACCTGATGTAATGAACACTTCCTACCCTTTCATTGCAGATCTTCTAATACAAGACATGAAATTACTTGAAGATTTTAGTCTTTGTTTTCTTGTTATTTTTCACTGTGGCGTTGGTCCTGCTAGAAAGTATCTAGAAATTTGGTTAATGGTAGTGATAGCATTATCTGTCATAGGAACACCGCAAGGGATGAATAAATTAGCAGTAGAGCAAGGCTTGTTATGCAACAATTGTTTCATCTATATTGAAGCAATATAGATATTATTCTCCCCATGCAGTTTACATAGAAAGACTCTCAGGTGATTTACTTGTTAGGGAGAGATTTGTACCCTCAACAAGGCAAAAGAGAAAAACTTAGGATGTTGTATCTCCTCTATTCATAGGCATTGATGCCTTCATATTTACAGGAGATTGGTTTCAGTACTGTGTGGATACCAAAATCTGTGTGAATGATCCCTTTGTACTTAAAATTACCTCTAGATTACTTGCAATACCTAATGCATAGGGAGTGCTATTAGTAGTAACAACTGATGCTAGACAGATTTTTTTTCTCAGTGTCCACCAGATTCGGAATCCCCACCTTTGTTAATCAGGTGGAAATTAGACTTCACCTTCAAAGGTCTTTGAAGTTCTGTCACTGCTCAGCTACCGCCCTCTCTTGTGCTGTCTCCCCCCCCCCCCGCTGTTCATCGCTGATTGGCAGAATAGCATAAGAATGTCTCAGTGTCTCTCAGAGTCAGTCTCTTTGTTTCTTTTTCCCATTTTTTTTCTTACTTTAATTTTCAAGCTGTTTTCATTTTTCACGCAGCTAGCGAGAACGTGGTAGCTTCATATATCTGAAGAAGAGCTAAGAAGAAAGAAAACAAAAATACTGCTTTCTCCTCTAGCTTCATCATGTCTTCCAAAGCCGTTCATTACTTTTCTTCTCTGGAACGTGAAGACAAGCAAGACAGTAGGAGAAAACTTCACTCTAAATAGATGGTGATCATGTGAAGGCGGGGTGCGCTGGGGTGGGGTGGAGGATGGAGCAAAAGAGTTTTTAAAAGGTAAATCTACTTTGCACATAATGCTATTAGACAGATAACCACATCAAAAGAAAACATAGAATGCCTGGCAGCGTGTCTACCTTGAAACATGCTGTTTTGTGGCTGGGGAACCATAGAAGGCATCCTTCTGCTAGTTTCTTATTTTCCTTTTTCATTTATATGAAATAAAACGTATTCATTGCCATGGATATGTACTTCCTCCACCCCCCTTAAAATCTGTTTTCTTTCACCATGGTAAGCCCTGTGGTGACAAGGTTGAATTAAAAATGTTCATCTTGGGCTGGAGATATAGCTCAGTGGCACAAGCACCTGGCTGGCAAGTGCACAGTCCTGAGGTTGATTCCCAGTAACAACAACAACAACAAAAAACCAGCAACAAGAAAAAAAAAAAAAAAACATTTCAAGCAGGTGCTTATGCTGCTGAACTATGCCGATACTCTTTGATCAATTTTTCATGTCTAGATCTTGTAATATGGCAAACTACTTTGAAGATGACAATATGCAAGGTACTAACTGTTGTTCCTTTCCTACTGGCTTGTTCTGAAATTTTATGCCATTGTTTTTTTCTTTTTTTAAATTTTAAAAGTATAAAAAACAAACAAAAAAAACAGAAAAAACAAAGCAAGGAAAACATTAACAAAAAGACACAAAGTAGCACAAGAGCAGTAAAATCAAAACTGAAATGTTTTTCTTCCCTTTAAAGAAAATGTTCATGTTCAATGACTTCAGAACCTTAAAAAGTTAAACCAGAGATGCAACGAGATTAAAAGCCAGGAAAGTGATGTTATGTCCATCTGAAACATAAAGTAAAATGTGAAGAAAGAAATCAATTCCAATTTTCTGATTATTTCCCCTGTCAGTCCAGTCATAGCTTCTGCTAATATTTATTGAGAATTTACAGTGGCCTTAGAACATAGGTAGCTGTCAAGTTAAGTATAATACTCAAAGCCTGGGGCTTAGAGGGCCTATGAGGAGAATGTTGCTGCTTAAAATTGCCTTTAAGGCAAAAGTGAATCACAGTGAGTGCAAGTCACTTTTGCTGGGAGGCTGCTGTAAGCTCAGGTGAAGGTGTTTACAAAAGATTTAACACTGAGTGGAAGTCTCTAAGGATTTGTGTGGCCTATGTTACTCTGTATAATGGAAATCAATACATTAGAATTTTAAATCGTGTTTTTATTTATTCTCAAAACAAATTCTCAAGTGTTTTGGTGCAATTTATTAACAATTTCTTGTTATAAAATTAACTCATATCAATTGTAAAAATTAGAGTTAGTTAGTTTTCTCATCCTCAAGAAACAATACCTGAGACACAAACACAGTTAAAGAAAAAGTTCAAGTTAACTCATGTGTGGGAGGTTAAGTTCATGGTGAGCTAACTCCAAGGCGGAAACATCATAGCTGTAGAGCACAACAGGGAAAGATGCTTAGATTTTATAATCAGAAAACACAGCAGGAAAGCATTACTGAAAAGATGGGGCCAGGGACAAAATACAGTTCATAATGTTACACTTCTATGACCCACTCAGGCATAAACTAAAGTGTGTTCCTTCCATCCAATCAGGTCATGGCAGCAGCTGCTTCTTACTGCTTAGATGACTAAGCAGAGTAAAATAAATCCCAGGGAACCAAGTCTTTACGACGCTCTTGTGAAACGGTGTTGCAGTGACCTTCTTCCCAAACTAAAGTTTTACCATTTTGCACCTTTGAGTCTATTTTGGGTGAATCTTACTGATTTTTGTGATGCCTTTAGGTCATCTTTCTTCTTGTTCTTTTGCCAATTACTTTCCTTCTTTTTATGGTCATCTTTTTATTTTCTTCATCTGCCGAATTTCTTTTGTCCCCAAATTTACAGCTGGTTACTTCGGGGCCCAAATTTAAGTTTTTCAAAAGTTGTGCTCTACTTTTGGCCCCGGTTTTCAGATCTGACGAATAGCAGTGATCCATCTGCATGACACAACTAAATAAGGGACTGACTTGAAATTTCATCTACCAGATTAATTCACTGCCCTTAATCTCAGTCCTCTGTGAGATCTCAGTGCATGGGGAAAATGTAGACACATATTTAGCCACAGCATAGCACATATGGAGTCCAGTGGCCAGTGGAATTAGTGTTCCCAAATGAAATCTCCTGGTGCTGTCCTCTTCTGTCTGCAACGCTCTCAGCATGGTCTTCTGAACTTTGATCAGAATCACCCATCAAACTCTGTTTACAGTAATCCAAGGCTTCTCTGGCCTGCATCTGCAAATCTTCCAAACTCTTCTTAGGAAACCACTTCCAGAGTCTTCTAAACTACATGGTCATATACAGTCATAGCAACAACTCTTCTAGTTACCAGTTTTCAGTGTTAGCATTCTCACGAGATACAACATCTGGAACCCACAAACTGAAAGACGGGATTTTCTGGCACGTGGTCTTGGGATTCAGTCTATAGTCAGCTGGATCTGCAGCGGGAACATCATGGTAGAAAGGCGTGGCAGCAAAACCTGCTCAGTTCAACTTGGCTAGGAAGCAGAGTAGGGGAATCATGAGAGATAATGAGGCCAGGACCCAGATATGTTACCCAAGGTGACCTCTGGTACCCACTCACACACAGCCGGAAGTGTGCTCCACCAACCCCCTGCATGGCTCCCAGACGAACCAAGCTGAGGTTTCAAGTTGAACTTGTATAGCTTCAATGCGACATTTCTGTACCTGCAAGAAGCACACTTCACTCATTTTCATCACTTACCCTACTATTCATTCTCTTCTAATAATTGCTCCTATATTTTCCTTTATCTATCCATCTATCTAGCTATCATCTGTCATCTGTTGGTTTCCATATGTGAGAAAACATTTACTCTCCAACCTGTGATCCTGCAAATGACCTGAATTCTTTCTCTTTAATTGCTGAACAAAATTCCGTTATATGTATTACATCCATTATATCCATACATTATGTATATACTACATCGTATTTTATCTAGACTTATTCCATTACTTAGAAATTATGAATAGTGCTACAATTAAGATAAGAATTCAGGTTCCTCTTTTTAATGGAGACACATTTTTAAGAAGAATATAAACCATGATTCAAATATACTGCATTAGCAGAGGGAGTAAATGGCAAGGACCTAGTTCAAATCCAAACACTGTAGTTTCCCCTTTCTTTGAATCACCATTGCAATGAACAACCACAAAGAGACTTCTCTTTGAGTCAAGTAGTGAGCTGGCAGAGGGATAATAGCAATGGTAGTTCACATGGTGCAAATGTCGCACTGGCAAGACTAAGCAACATGGGTTGATACAAAGAAATATGGAATCCCTAGTGCAAGCATTAACCTTTCTCTATTTTGTATAAGAAACACATCCACAGTGTGGTATTTCTATTTAAAGTGTTGTGTGATGAGGTATATGGTCATCCTTTTAAAATATTGCATGACTTTTTGAATTCGCTGTATGTTACATGTAAGATTTTTTTAAAGGGGAAAAGCGTAATTGAATCCTAATCAATTTTGCTGAGATCAGATCCAGATAAAGGGAAATAGAACTCACTGCACTTCACCTCTAGCAATCGGTCTACTTATTGGCAGCTCAGAGTGAGACATTAACTATGGAATTCCAAGGAGAGTAAACCGATGCCCTGAGCTCTGCAAACTGTCCTGTGGGCACTGTGAGAAGCTGAGACTGTGTTCACAGAGAATTATAGCATTTTAAATACTCCCAGTGACTAACAAAATGCTCAAATAATGATCTTTTAACCCGGAATATGAACTTTTTTAATGATGATCTTACTGCTAACTGTTAATTGCAGTGGGCCTAGGTAATTTTTCCAGAGAAAATTAAATTATTTTTCTAATCTTAAAAGATTCATTATGTATCTTTGTACATAATCTTAAAAGATGAGAAATCTTTGTGTCTCGGCCTATTAGTCTTTTTAACCACACCCGTCTGCTTCTTACGGTGTATCATTCAGTCCTGTAAAAAGTTTTTGTCATATGCTAAGCATGAAGTCATTTCCTCTGTAACTCTAAGAGGAATACTTCTATTGAGTCAGCATACAGCTTAATTTAATGAGGTACTTAGAAACAACTAGTGTTCACTTATGTCATTGACTTCTTTTAAATGTTGTGGTTGCCTTGTCCTTTGAAATGTGCTGTAAAACCTGTGTAGTCTCAGAAAATTATCCCACCAGATATTGGAAGTCGATAGTGTTCAAAGTACAAATTTCCATATTCTAATTTATAATTTAGTTATTAGAAAGGTCATTGAGTAAATCCACTACACCCAAGAAAAAATTAAAGATAGACAATATTTCATGATATACACCATAGAGTTTCATATGGACAATAAACTGTCTTCCATTACCTAAGAAATTTACACTACATATTTCTCATGTTTGGAACCTTCTTACAGACACAGGGGGTAAAAATTCTAGCCATACTCAATCTTAATCTCTTTCAGTCCTTTTCTGGGAAAATAATTCCCCCTTTTTTACCATTATCTAAATATAATACTTTAAGATACAGGTGTAATATAATCATTTCTCTAAGGTTTTTGTTTCATAATTCAAATTTAATTTCTTTCTCTTCAGGATATTTTTATATAAAAAAGAATATTTTTATAAATTACAAAATTTCAAAACAAGAAACTTTGTTGTAACTGTTCATACTTTGCCCCCTGTATTATGATGAGCGATCAACTCTGCTGTACTTCTACTGATACAAAATCTCACAGTTTCACTCTTTCATTAAAGTTCTTTAGATATAAATACTTTTTAAAAATAAAACTATTGAAATGGAGCTGAGTATGTGGTGATAAAGTAGGATTATTGAAACATATTGCTTATCTTGTTCCTTGTCCTTTACTCCTGTCCTGAAGCTTGTTTTTGATTGCAAAGCTCTTACAATTTATAGAAATAAAAATATTTGAACCTAAAAGCATAAGTAAGTACTTGTTATTTATTTCTGATTAATGCAGAGAAGGATCGTCCAGTTTTACTCACTCTTCTTTTACTACTGTTAACTATTGCATAATAAGATTGGGAAAAATCTCAAAGTATCCAAATATTTTACACCTGATTCAGCTGTCATGGCTGTAAGAGCAGCGTCTTTCCCAGTACACCAATTGTCACTCGGCAGGATCATTTCTGGTGCTAGCCAAAGATGAAAGATATCATAGCACTGCGAGTAGAGCTTAAACCAAACATCTTTCATCACAATTCCTTTTTTCTTTTAAGTTACTGGGACTTGAACTCAGGACGTTGCACTTATCAGGCAAGTGCTGTGCTGCTGAGCTACATTCCCGGCAGTCACAATTCCTTGTTCAAGTACTGACCTTTCCCATTCTATAGGTGAACACTTAAATTACCACAATTTCAAAAGTCTGAAACCTAGACATTTTGTAAATTCTCCTGACCAGCGATGAATGTCACAAAAGAAATGTATTTCTGACATAGACTAGTATTGTATATAATATCTGTGGTGTTAACATGAGTTTTTCTTCTCATATTTAGGTAGACTATTTCTTTCATTTGTTACCGCTTGTCTTTCTACTTTAGACTCTGAATAATTTTCACAGCTCTAGTTACAAATCACATTATATTATTGCACTTTGAAATCCATCATTTAACACCTGTCCAAAACGTAAATAAATATTAATTGGCAGTTATGCTATTCAAAAACACCTTATTTCTAATTAATTCAGGAGTAGGTTTGGCTATTTAGTCACTGTGCACTTCTAATCCAAGCATGAAGAGGCTTAAAATATGAGGTTTTAATAACAATGTAAACCATTTGTCTCCATTGAAAATGTTCAATTTTGTAAATGCTTTTTTTCAGATTTAGATAAAGTTATAAACCCACCCATAACTTTGGCACTTTCCTTTTATCCAATCCATGAAGGAATGTTTATTTTGCTTTTTTCAGAAGTTCCCTTCCCTAATTACACACTGAACTGTCTTGTGATGTTGAGAAATATATTCAGATTACCAAAAGGTATTATTGGTTACTGAAAAAGTAATATAACACAAATATTCTATCACTACAGGATCCACTATTAAGTTATCAGTGATTCTAAAAGTCTATACTGAATGACTTCAAAGTGAGGGAAAGGAGTTCTTTGCTCAAATAGTTCAATATTATTTTACCTTGAAGCTCTGAGGGGAATTTGACTTGTAATTATATAATCACATTATAACTATATCCATATGTTTTACTGGGATATTTTAATCATACTAAAATAATGATTTTTACATTTACAAATAACAGCTTAACTGTAAATTATCCCAGGTTTTCTTGCTCCAGCTGGAATGAACTTGTGACTATTAGCACATCCTTTTCATAATCTCATTTAAGTGTCAGGAATCTCCTGAGAGCTGCTTGTCACTCAAGTATATAAAGTAGGAAAGAATATGGAGAAAATAATGTAGTCATGTTCAAATATTCAGTAATTTGCAAAGCCAGTACATGAGCTGAACTATAAATTCTCTGTAGTATCAATTATCATGAACTTTTCTGCTTTGAAGAATTATAGTTAAGGCATCATTCTTACTTTTGCAATATCCCACAGAAAGTGTGAAATGTAACAAGACTATGGACGAAAAACTTTCTGACACCTCGTTTTACATTTGCTTTTCTTTCTAAGTAATAATTGCTAATCAGTCATCACTTTACTACATGTACATAGCATTTTATACGAATAAGACATGTTATTTTGGATCCTTGAATAGACAAATGAATAAATGTTAATATAATATTATTAATCAAGCTTAAAAGATGTGAAGGGGAGTTTCAGGGTACTCCATCTGGTTCCCCGGAAAGGCAACATAGTTCCATTGAAGAGTAATAATGTTTTGTCATGCTTTATTTGAAGACTGAATTGCTTTCTTAGATATGTAAATGGTAAAAGGTGAGAGAAATTTCCTTTGGAGGAAAAAGTATATGGAAAAAGAGTATATTTCACAGCTGAATATTTTTATATGATCTGTTATGGTTCTGGTGGTTGTTTATGCAAAGAGAACAATACAGGACGCATATTTTATATGATTATGTATAATAGTCACCCAAAGAATGATATATAGAAGAGTGTAGGAAATCTGTCCACACACCAAGGGCCTATATATATAGGCCTATAGCCGAGGGCCTATATCCCATGGAAATGCCTGCATGAGTCCAGCTGAAAACCTAGACCTCATACCAGTGCCTCCCATGAATGTAACTGGAGGTGCAGAGCCCAGGACAACATCTCATGGAGGCCTGTTTCACAGATCTGCACTGGGAAGGACCAAAGGTCAGTGAGGGAATCTAGAAAGTCTTTGCCAGTAGGATGAAGGATTTGTGCTAGCAGGCTGAGGGATCTACACTGGATCCAGGAAGTGATGCTCAAAGCAAGAACCAGAGCTCCTCCGAAAGGTACTATAATGATGCTCAGTAACAGTGAGGTCCCATGCTTCTCCACTGATCAAGATGGCTGAGTTCCCATCAAGAAAACTAACGCAGCAAGCTTCTCCAGGAGACTGGCAGTGCACCATCTTCCCCTTCAGAGCCCAGAAGTGTTGCACACGTGAGGACCAGAGCTCTCCCAAAGTGAACCGAAACTATTCTCAGTGCCAACAAGGTCCCAAGCTCCTCAGAGGATGAAAACAGCCAAGTTCATCAGGAAAGTCAGCATGACAGGCTCCTTCCGCCAAGAGCACCAACAGCTCCTAACAGCTTCTACCAGTTCCCAATAGCCTTTCTCAGTTCCCAACAGTATAACTTCTTCTTCTCCATTCTGCCTCTTATGCTGCTGGCAACAATCCCCATGTGGGCCTCCCACATCCAGGGCCATGCTTACTCAGTTCAGCTGGGGGTTATAAGTTGACCACCAGTTGTCAGTCCACTACGTAGTCTATTGTACAATGAGGAGAAAATGCATAGGAGAGAAAGAGCTTAGGAAAAACTGTGGAACTCTATTAAGAGTTAAATGCAAGTGTTGTGTGTTAACATAATGCTAGCTATTTATCCATAGTTCTGAAGACAGCCAAGTCAGTGCATTGCTTTTATCCATCAGCCTCACCGTATTGATGACAAAATTGCGGGATGTCAGAAAAAATTATATTGCTCAGTATTAAAATCTATCTGGACCTTTTAACAAGTGATGCTGGAGACAGCTGTATATCCACATGTAATATGTGATGTTGAACTCCTTCCATATGATGTTCAAAAACAAATGACTAAAACTAAAACATAATCCAAATTTCAGGGCTAAACCTACAAGATTCTGAGAAGACAACATAGGAGAATATTTTCATGACCATGAATGCAGAAAGATGTTTTTTGCAGATGATACCAATTGAAGGAATGACAGAAGAATATTTAGGTAAATTGTACTCAAGAAAGTCAAACTATTTGTGCACCTCCACAAGACCATCAGTACAGTAAAAGGCAATGTGCGATATGGGATAAAACACTGTCAAGGCAAAAATATGATAGAACAATGTGTCTAGTGTATAAGGAAGTCTTACAAGCCAACAGTAGGGAAATTAATTAAAAGTAGATAAACAATTGGAATATGTATTTCTCTCAGCTACAATACACAAATGAAAAATTTTCCATGTGATTAGTCAGTTAGGAAATAAAGGTCAAAACCACAATATAAGATAGTTTCACACCCAATATGATTGCTATGATCAAAGAGAGGCATTAATAAGTTTTGACAAGCCTATGGAAAAAGTGGATTGATCATTCATTACTTAAGGGTATTAAAATAGCCACACCATTTTGTAAACTGTTTAGTTGATTTTTAAGATGTTCAGTATATATAGTTAGCATATTTCTGGGAATTCTTCTCCTAAGAGTATGGAGAGGAGAATTGAAAATATATATACACACAAAAACATAATGCATAAACATTCATAACTGTGTTATTCATAATACTCAAAATGTAGAATTAAACCAAATGCCCACCACCTGGTAATAAATAAGCATGACTGTTATAATCATGGGATAATACTTGGCAATAAAAATGCGTTGAATACTGATGTGTGGGCCCGGGAATACAGCTCAGTGGCACAGCGCCTGCCTGGCAAGTAAGGCCCTGAGTTCGATTCTCAGTAAGAAAGACAAACAAACAAACAAAAAACTGATGGTTTTTTGTTTGTTTGTTTGTTTGTTTTTTGGCGGTACTGGGGATTGAACTCAGGACCCTGTGCTTGCTAGGCAGGCGCTTATTCCACTGACCTATATCCCCAGCCCCAAAACTAATGAATGCTTCAAAATATATAAATCTTGAAAAAATGATGAAAAAAGCAGCCAGTCACAAAGGACAACATAGTGTGTGATTTCACTGATGTGAAATGACCAGAGAAGGAACAATTTAAAGAGAAAGTAGATTAATAATCACCTTATAATCAGTAATGTGCAATAAATGGAGTACTGTGCATTAAGAATAGATATACAGGTTTGGACAGTGTCTTGGTTACTTTTCTCTCATTGCTGAGACAAAATACCCAATACCCAAAATGAAGGAAGGAAAGGCTTATTTAGCTTACAGTTTGTGCAGGTTTCAGTCCATACTTGGCTGGTTCTGGGGCAGAGTGGCACATGGCGGAGGGCAAACGTTCATGGCAGCAGAGCACAGCAAAAACAATCAGAGCAAAAGGGAGGAATGGCTGCAAGCAGCTTCCTTCCTTCCCCTACATTGTAAATAGGTTACCCCCACCCAGGGGGCATGTAGCCCTCACATAATCTCCATGCCCTCCTCTTCCACAGGCTCAGGATGTATACAAATAAGCACCCTGGCTTCCTGCTGAATCACTCAACCAAACTTCTGGATTCCCCAAGTTGACACAATGTATCAACCAGAACAGACAGTAAACTATTCCAAAATGGGTGCCTATTATGATTTCAAATCTGCATATATTAAAACTTAGTAAGTGTAGATGTTAATGCGTAAATGACATTTATGAGCTACACCTTACTAAAGTACTTAAAAACAACAACTGATTTGCTGTAAAGCTAAGAATTTTGTCTTCAAATCAGCACAATAAACTATGATTAGAGGTTGTTATTGGAAGTCTCTTAAATTTCTATATCTGTACCAAAGGAAAAATCTCCCACCTTTGCCCCTGACTTTTGAGCTTCTTAGAGAAAAAGTTCACTGACATTGGTTGGAGATGTTTCTTTGAATCCAGATTATGCCAAATATTTGAAACCTACCTTGCAGTCCGTTTTTCACGTTTTGCTGGCATCATGCTATTGAGAGAAGTAACGGTATTGGCAGATTTTGTTCTCACCTCCCCTTTCTAGAGCTGTGCTCATACTCGATGTGAGACCACACTCACAGGTTATTATCTGACAAGCATATTCCTTTCCTTTGCAATATTATTTACATGTTGTTTATCAATTAATTTTTCTACTCAAAAGCCAGGGGCCTTGATTGAATAATACCTATCAGGGGGGTAAGAACTCATTGGAACAGTAGTAGGCAGGACGATTAGAGAAATGCATGTGCAAAGATGCGCATTAGAGTATGTAATACTGTCCTTACCTGTAGTTATATTGCAACTGTTTTTATTTGTATTGACTTTACATTAACAGAGAAGAATCAAGTGGCATGACCAGAAGGTACCGATTCCAAACATTCCGGGTAGAGGCCTTCGGTCAAGTTTATCTCAAGGTTTTACTTCTTCTGACATCTGCATTCTCTGCATCATTTTGAGTGAAGAGAAGATCTCTAGAGCTCATGTAGCCAGCAGGATATTGGTTCTTTGGATGCAGGCAGGATATTATCCTAAACAAAACCTTTTCCCAACTTGAAGTCTATCTGGTACGAATTTCCCTGCAGGTTATTTGTCCAATTTCTTCCTTAGTGAGGAAAGTGAGATAAAGTAAAAGAGGGAGGGAAAGGCACTGATGTATTTTGGGCACTTACCTCAATTTGCTTTTACTTGTTTGGGAAATTGCTTTTTCAATGCAGAAAAATGTGTTGCGGTGAAGTAATTCTGCAGGTTTGATGACACTGCAGTGTGTTTCTTCCCCGTTTCTGTTATAAGTGTAAATGAAATGCATGGGCAGCAGATTACCTTTATTTACTTCCTTTTATTGCTGCTCTTTCTTCCCTACTAGATTACATGCGTGTTCACTCAAGTAACTGTTTATACTTATTTAACAGTATTGACTGAAATAACCCTGAATCTCCTCCAGTGAGGACTGATTTAGCTACAAATCACTGTTCCAGCTCTGAAATCATTAATCAGCCTTAGGCAAGATCCATTATGTGGGATTTCAGCGTAGAAGAAATATGAACAGCTCCCTGGAAGAAATGTTACCATCGCATTGGCTGTGGCTCCCTGCTGGAACAGCATATTCCCCTCAAGTAATAATTATAATACATTAGTAGAGGTTTAATTTCCAATAAGTGCTGTCTGTTTAAGAAATGGCAATCTTACCATGGCTCACAGAACAATAGATCATGTTATCAGCAAAAATAAACCTACACGGAATGGAATGAAAGATAATAAAGAATTCATTACAGTTTGGAAACTGCAGGAAAAGGAGAAACTGGTGTGAATTGTCTAGCTGCATTTTTATAGAAAGATTTTGTGTCTGTAGATCATCTCTGCGAAGGATATTTGTATGATTATGAATGTTTTTTCTTATGCTAAATTGATGGCAAAATATTTAGTTTACTCTTTAATATATAGGAAGACAAATTAGTAATAGCAGTTTTTTCTGAGAAGGCAATATTGATGAGCATAAAATGCCTATTAGGAAAAGAGAATGTTTAGGGTACTATGCACAGGAACTAATTTTATGCAAATAAATCAATATTCTAGCAATTTTTCTATACATTCTATGCTTTAAAAGAACAGAAAGATTAGATTTTTCACAGGAGGTCTTTTCTTACTGAGATAATTCTACTTTAGGAAGACAATAAGATATTTCGTTGGAGTTAAGTTTAGAAAGGTAATTGAGGCCAGGGATATAGTTCAGCAGCACAGCACCTGCCTGGAAAGCTGAAGGCCCTGAGTGCGATTCCCAGTACCAAAAAGCAAAGCAAAAAGAAAAAAAAAGGAAAGCATCTGAAGCTGATCATGTGCTAAAGGCATTTTGACTTTAACAGCTGAACTCAGTTCTTCTATAGATGAAATTTTAGCACACTGAATAAACTAGATTATGTATGTGCCAGTGCTTGAAAATTGTTCTTCAGGTTCAGTGAACTATTGATTTAAGGAATTCACAGTGATTCCATTACTGGGTAAAGAGATTCATATTTTCTTAACACTGTAGAGTTTGTAGTTTGATTTATATATGTGCCAATGTGTCTACTTAGAGACTTTTCTATTTTACTGCTTGATGGATATTATGTCCTACTCTCAGATGCACAAGCCAAAATGAAGGCAAACTGCTGTATGTAAGTTCTGAACCTTTCTCTGGTGAAAGATGCATCAAGATTGAATTTATACAGCATTTGTTTTAAAAAATAAACAAAATCCTTCCTAGTTCTATGTCATAAATTAGGTTTGAAACTAGCATAAGGAATTATCACATCTCTCAAAATTTTCAACAATTGCTGTGTTGATGCCCTTACATGTTTAGCAACACTTTTAGAAAATGTGCTTGTATACATGTATTTATATATAGCTTTGCAAATGGGAAAATATACACAAATCAACATATAATTTCACAGTCTTCTACTCAAACATCTACACAGTACCCTTTTTATAGTTGAATATGAGTCATCCCTGAAACATGGTTCTATAAATATATTAAAATTGAAGTAATGAAGAGTCCATGATGCTGCAGCTCCTATTCCAGTCAGAGGGCAGTGAAGTTTATGTGTCTAATTATCTGAGAAAATAAAAAAGTTTGCAAGCTACCAAAATCCCTTTGCATGATTGATTTTTCTTTCTTACAATTATCTTTCTTTCTTAGCAGATGAAGTTAAATAGAAATAATAATAATAACCTCACTGCTGGATGCCAACTCTTAAAAAATAGCATTTAATAATAAAAATATGTAGTAGCTCTTTTGCAAGAATATGTATAACTTATGTGTGTATATGTGCATTGCCATGTACAGGGCGTTTACCTTGTTTAACTAGTTATTGGCATTGTATTCCTAAGTAATATAGACTGTGTCTTCTCATGGCACACTTTCTTTTAAATTATGTTGATTTATTTAGAAAAGTTAAAGAATGAAATTTTAAATTGATGAATTAAAGTTGATGGGCTTTTCAGGCACTTTCTACACAGCCTACAACCTTATATTTCTGTAGCAAAACATCAACCTTGTAATTTAAAATAGATTTTAGAAATCTCTAATAACATAAAGTAGCTATGCTTTGTGTACATCAGTGTGTCAGGACACTTCTGGATCAGAGAAAAAGGAAGTTATAGTGCACGCATCACGCGGGACACAATCTCAAGATGTAAGTTTCCAGGCGCACAGAGGAAACGGATGAGTTTCGAGTCAATTCCGGAAGTCAGTGGGAAAGGAAGGAGCTCGTGCGTGAAAACATAGATGAGGAACAAGCAGTCCACATTGCAAAACCCCACAGGGGTCCAAGTGGCTCCCCAAAGTGCGTTCTGTAGGAATTGCTGAGCAAAACACGTGGCAGTCTGAACATTAGAAGGTTTCAATGTCAAGGGCTTTTGCTATGGCATCGCTCAGTTATGCATAGTGAAAGAACAAGAAACATAGACCTAAACAATTCTATTTCTTCTACACCTTGCCATTCTTCACCTTGTGGCTGCAAGCCAGCTCTTAAGGTCCTCTAAGCTCATTTCTTGACTAATTTCACGCAATAATAATACCAGAAAAGGCGGCAATATTCTACTGTTATAAAACTACTAATTTCTGTTACTTCATTGAAGGGAACAGTTAGCGCTTATATTGCTTGATCGATTTTGCATTCCTGCATCTTATATTCTGAATGAGTAGTTTGAAAATAACTATATGCAATATAATAACAATAGTTAATTTCCCATCACCTTATTTGAAATTCTCTATTGTTTTTATTGTTTTTCCCTTTAAAATAAAAGAAAAAAATAGAAAAAAGAGAAGACACATGGTGTCTTAATGACACACATTTAACAATGTGCCAAACATAACGCTACACTGCGTTTACAATAATGATAGGGAAGAGCTCCTCCTGCTTTCTGAGTCAGTAGACTAAGTGAGGCTGATGCATTTTGCGCATGACTTTTTTATAACAACAATGGGAGTTACTTGGTATTGCTGGCTCTAGTTTAGAGTGAAAAGTACAAAGAAGGGTTAAATGTCATGTCAAGGTCATACAGTCATTGAATGGGACATGGAGATCTCTCCAAATCCCGAACCCCAGCCCTTGGATTGGCAGACTGCACGTCCCGTCCCATTCCTCATCCGTTGGGTGACTACTTGGTATGTTACAGATTTCTTCCCATGCACTCTCCCTTAAACGTTTTGATACTTGTTATAGTTTGTTCAAGTTATCATCCTAGTAGTATCAAGCAGGACAAATGAGGCAGTAAAAGTTCAAAACCTATACACTCCTATGGCAGCGAGTGTTAATGTCTTACTCACATAGTAAGCACAGAGAGGCACATCTTTATTTTAAATATGAACAGCTTACTTAATAGAATAAACTCCATACATAATTAGTACATGTTAGGTGAGTGGCTCATTATAATCTTACCAGTATTAACATTTTTAGGAAGTGTTTATTCAGATGGAGGTATCTAGCGAATATTTTTTTCTGAGAGTAAGAAGATAGAGGGATAAATAATTATTATTAATAATATGACATGATTTAATATTATCATACTTATCAATTTAACTAAAATTTGAATTCAATGATATATGTTGTGGGAGACGGATTTACTATTCAAAGAATATACTCAAAAGATCTGCTTTGTGCCAAAATCAGAACAACCACTATAAATACTATCATTCAATTAACACATCAGTAGAAACTTAGTGCATAGATAATCTACACAACAGACTATGCCACAGTCACCAGAAAATTTTTCTTCTAATTCAGACATGGAAAAGATAAATCCAGGGTTGGTATTCCTTTTTTTATAGTTATGTAGTGCAAAAGCATTAAATTTCTTTAAACTATGTTATCTTTTAGAAGAAAAAGAAACTGGACTTTCCCTTATGGTAAAATTTCTAATTGTTTTTTTCCATGTAAAATTTAATGTACATGCATAATAATATTAATATATCAACTTTCTAATTTTCTTCACCAATAAACATTTTCTTCTAATTTCATAACATTTGCTTAGTATTTGACAAAAATAACAAGAGTAACATCATTTTAGTCATTTAGAACATGAATTATTGCTATGTGCTTTTAGTATGTCCAGAGGCACTATAGTTATGGATTTTAATTCCAACACATAACTGTTGGTTCATGTGGACATTCCTTGTCTGATTGTTCTATGGATGGCCTCGAAAGCATTCCATTACCTTAGAAATTTCACGCAGATATATTGATTTCTTCATTTATTGGGAAATGGCTGACATAAAATACTGCATTAATTTAATGTAGTTGCACTTAACGATACAGATCTCTAAAACTGAGACCTTACATCTATATAAATTTATTATATAACAAACAAGAGATAAAGAGTGAGCTTTCTCAAATGACAAGCCATAGCAATTAAAAAGGGTCTTTAGCAATTTATTCCTAAATATGGAAAAATTCGGGTGCATCCTTCGCATAAACTAGTTCTTTCCTTCTTTCCTTGAAATTATTTCATTCTAAATAAACTTAATTATGAAAAGCACAGTTAGTTTTACTTCTATATTATCTCCTGTAGGATTTGGTGGGGGTTTTTTGGTACTGGGAATCAAACTCAGATCCTCAGGGTTTCCAGGCAGGTGCTATGCCACTGATTTATATCCCTGGGCCCTAGAAATTTTAAACAAAAAAGATTTTGAAAGTCCTTGCATTGCACAATCTATTTTTGGTTTAATTTTAATTATTCAACACTTCCTAAAATGAACATATATGGGAGGCTTTTGGGTGACAGAACCAGTGTTTTCATAATATATCATCATAAATTCTTCATGAAATATTTGTACATGGGGTCTACCGAGTCAAGAATAATTTATTGTATTATTTCAAAATATTGTTAATCTTGAAACTTTTAATTCTGTTGTTACTTTCATTAAAGCCCAGCATTTATTATTGTAGTGTTTTGACAATCTTAGTAAAGCTTCATTAGCATATTCAGTAATATTTCATAATTACGTGCTTTCTAAAGTAAATTTCTCTGTATATCTAGGTTGAGAGATCACTACTTTTACATCTAAGAAACAATTTTTGGTAAAATAACTTTGAGGTTAGATGCAATAGATCACATGTTTGTTTGTTTTTCCTTTTCTTTTTGAGATAGGGTTTCAATATGTAGTTCAGATTGGTCTTAAACTGACTTTGTAGCCCAGGCTGGTCACGAACTCACAGTGGCCCTCCTGTCTCAGCTTCCTGAGTGCTAGGATTGCATGCTTGTGCCACCATGCCTGGCAGGATTACATATTTGTGTACCTTCCACATTGTTATTTAGAACATTTAAAACCTTACACTCATAAAAATGGTGTTAAGAGAGGAGTTTTGGGAAATATTTAGGTTTAGATGAAGTCATGGGTCCAGGGAACTTCATGATGAGATTAGTGACTTTACAAAAAGGGAAAGACTGACTAGAGCCTTCAACCATCTGCCACTCCAGGGAACATTGTAGTAGGACATAACCCATGAGAGAAGTCTCACCACAATGTGATCAAGCTATTTCATGAATTTAGACTTACTCACCTCACAAACTGAGAAATATCTGTTGTCTAAAGTCGGTTGCTTAAGCCACCAAGTGCATGGGATTCTAACAAGAGCCCACAGTGACAGTGATGAATAATTGTGCAGAAGCAGTTTGCAGGAGTGAAAGAAGTTACAAACTCAGCCTTTGGGAGGAAAGCCTTGGGCAGCACGTGTGCAGGTATGGCTCGGGCTCTCTCTCTCTCTCTCTCTCTCTCTCTCTCTCTCTCTCTCTCTCTCTCTCTCTCTCTCCCTTATTGTCTCTTCATTGCATGCAATTCTTGAAGTTTTTTCCTCTGATTAGCTTAGTGCTCTGCTCTATGAAACTTAATTTTTAGATGTGAGGCCTTTGGTTAGTGCTTAGGTCATGAGGGTACCTCCCACATAAATGGAATTGTTCATTGTGGAAAATGCCTGAAGATGCTGGTTGGCACCTTCTGGTCTAGCAGGATACAAAAACATGAACTTGTATGAGGAGTGGTCCCTCATTCATGCTGCTGGATTCCCAGTTTCTGAAAGTATGGAAACAGATTTCTATTGTTTATAAATTATCTACTCTAAGATATATTCTGACTGTATCTTCAACTGAGCAAGGTACCTAACTTGAGTCTGTCTAAACTCTTCCCTTAGGTATTTAGGGTTAGGGTGCTGGATCATTGGCATGAATGAAACCAATGCACAAATCAATATTAATTTGTCATCAATCTAATTTGTGTTTTACACTTACCTTCCCCAAAAGAAGTTAGGAGCCATTTAATATTTTTGGTCCAAATCTGTACTTTTAATCACTTTTGCAAGGCACTTCAACATTGCCATTGTGTAGGAAACTGATTCACTGACTAATCTTTTTTGAGGCGTGATAATTTCTGTAGCTGCATGTAGCATTTACTCTCTCAGTAAGAATACTATTGCTTTTATTTCTAATTATGTATAAACACAAAATACACTTAGCTGGTGGAATAATCTAGTTGCTTTTGCTCTCAAAAAAGTCACACTTTTCATCCATATTACGCGATGACAAATATTACTCCATAAAGCGCCCTCAGAGCTGGCATCTACTATAAGACTCAGCATACTGGATATTTAAGTGCAAAGTGAAACCGGCCTTAATGGGAAAACACTGAGAATTATCTTCTTTATATTGCTGATGCAGATAAAATGCTTACAGGAAAGTAGAATCTTATCCTTTCACTGAAACTTTGCTCTTACAAATGGGATGTGTAGAGCTGCAATCAGCCTGGAGTAGGATGCTGTAATGGTTGAAACATTGAGTCAACTTGAGAAGTTCAGAAGTTTAACTGAGCAACTCAACAAGGGGCCAGGATCCTCATCTCGTGAACATCATCACCCTGTGCAAGAGGAGTTCACGGAGGCGCTGTGAGAGCTATTTATACCCGACCTAGAGGCTGATAAACTGCTTACAACATGAGGGAGGGGAAGAAGCTTGCTCCTTTTTTATTCTTTGCTACTTTTGTTGTCTTTTGCCCCCTTGAAAGGTTGCACCTGTGCCCTGCCACTCTGCCTTGCAGCCAGCTGATGACAGCGTGAAACCTCCAGAAACTGTGAGCTAAGTAAACCTTTCCTCCTTTAATTTGGGGAGTCAGGTATTCTGTCTCAGTAAGGAGAGAAAAGTAACCTTGACAGATGCTCTTCATCCATCAGCGCATTCTGAGACAAGACTGAGGAAGATGGTGCTTGGCAGAGGCAAGCGGAAGCAAACTGGTGTGGGCCAGGTCCAAGCTCAAAATCAATCAACATGTCCTTCACATAGGCAGGCATTGAGGGTTAAGTTCTCCAGAGAAAAGTCACAGTGTGCAGCAACATTAAAGACAGGGTATTTAAAGATGTAATCATTTCTTGAGAATTACAAATATTATTTCTATCCACGTAATATGCTCCTGTGATTTGCTTCAGTAATACTTATTAGTGAATGTTTACTATCTTATTTATTTGATATTATAGGAATTACATACCTTAAGTTGCAACAACAACGAAAACAATAAATTCTTCCTATTACTGATGAGTGATCTGTTTTTAAGTGTATAAATGTTGGGGGAATAATTACTAATCAAAGGTGAAGTATCGTGTTTAGATATATTGAGCAGTTGTGATATTATATGCTGCCATTCTGCTCTACGTGTTCTGTAATGGATCATAAGTTACTGTTTTAATCATAAAATAATAACATTTAAAATATAGAATCTTTAAAAGAATATTCTCCCTAAAATATATTACCTCATAATATATACAATTTATAATAGTAAAGGAAAAATTACATAAATATATACAATATTGAAGTAAATATATAACATAACTATCACATAATTTATAAGATATATAAATATTACAATATACAATATATGTATTATATATTTACTCCAATTTTAGCACTAATCTTACTTGATTAAAGGAAAACAAGCTTTTAAGAATATACAGTTACTGGACTATGTGATCCTAAATTGCACAGAATTGTCCTGTGGTTTTGCTAGGTCCTCTACAAGGGGATAACTTCTAAAAAACAGTCTTGTGCTATATAAACATGTTTTTCCAGAATTGGTATTACAAAAGGACATCTGGTCTTAAAGTTCTTATATTTAAAAAAAAAAAACTATATGAACTTATGTATTTAGCTACAAGTATTATCTAGAGTTATCTATAACACAATTGATATTCCGGTGTTAAATTCACAAAGTGTGAGTATTCAGTGGGTGACTTTTCTTATTAACATTAATCTTCAAAGTTTTCCTCATAGTCCTCTACTGGCAGAGAAATGATGTACAAATGCTGAAGAATGAGAAATTTGCACTTGCACAAATGGGGAAAGGCACCATTGATGTGCGCTTAATTTTCTATAATTTTGCAAGTTCTTCTGAATTTAGGCAAATTTCTTTATAGTTAAAAATAAGAAAAACACCGCCAGACATAAGTAAAACAAATTTCCTCAAAATTGATATATTGAGGGGCTGGGGATATAGCTCAGTGGAATAAGCGCTTGCTTAGCATGCGCAGGGTCCTGAGTTTGATCCCCAGTACCGCAAAAAAAAAAAAAAATTGATATATTGATATAAAATATTTGTCTATACTGCACTTGCAGACACAATTTACCTTTTTGCACTGAAGGAAAAAAAGAAAGACTCAAGCTCCTATTAAACAAGGGAACCATAGTACAGAAAGTGTACTAACCAAGGGTCGGTTATTTAAGACCACAAACCAACAAGAAAATAATTAAATGTAAATAATTTATTATCATTAAGTATTCCACAAAGGATTTGTATCTTGCTAAAAGACAGTATTCTATTTAAAATTATAGTAGACATCTGGGAATAATAAAATTCCATCCATTTAAAGAAAGAATCTATTTTGTTTTAATACCAACTCTATGAAATGTTCTAAAAAGGCAATCATACAGTGTAAAATTAAATGGTGTGTTGCATGGCATGTACTCTTAGGACATTTACAATTACAGACAGACTGGAGGTACCACAATGAGAGCTAGAGTACTGATAATTTATTTCTGGTACAATATGAAATATCCTGGTAAGGAACAAACAAAGTTCAAAGTCTTTTTTTTTTTTTTTTTTTTTTT
>PVLD010008907.1:0-50037 GCA_004027595.1 Dinomys branickii | reverse complement strand
AGGGAAGAGGGGGTTTAAGACAGTTCTCAGCAATGACAGCAGGGAAAAAATATAAAGCAGGGATTTGGAATATCTCAAAATTAAAAAAGTGAAGTTCATTTGCAGATTTAAGAAAGGGGAAAATATCAAAATTCTGATTTAATATGATAGTGGAAGGGTATAGTAACATTCAGAATCTTCACTCATTTAAAAGGGACATAAATGCAGTCATTTCCAATCTAATGTGTCTGGTATCCAACACTTAATTAGTAACTCATTCACTTACGTTAACTAAAGACAATTTTTGGCCATATTATTGGTTACGGTAACCAGAAAACTGTCCAGCTTTTGATAGTACAAAATGGCAGCAGTAATGAGCTGGATAGGCTCATTTATGTCTTCTTGTATAAACATGCTACAGGAACAGACTCACGTAGAAACATAAGGCGCATTCTGTTCAGGGGCCAAGAAAGCAGCAAACATGGAACTAAGCAAAGAAGAACGAGTGTTTTATCCAAAGACAAGCCAACGGGGTTTAGACATGAAAAACTAGTTCGGGAAAATAAGAACATTGTGTAAGAGTCAAAGAGAATTCTTATTGTTGACGATATACATTTGAGTCACTTCTGTGATCACAGTAGCCTCGGTGCCAGCCTTCCCTCTGCTGGTGTCGCCATGTAAGTTTCAGCCAGTCATTTGGACAGATGAAACTACTATGATAAAATGAGGAAAAGTACTTCCAAGCTTTGAGTACACATGTACCCTGATGTTCCACTCGTTCTCAACGGTGAACAAGTTGGCAATATCCTTAATTACGTTTTATTATTCTACTGGCGAGGAAGGCGCACACATAGGGTGGGTTACAGGGAAACCACTACATATTGCATAATGGACACTAAAGTTCCACACGAAAGAGAATAATCCAGCAAGAAGCCAACAGCACTGAGGCTGAAAATCCTTTATCTGCTCTATTTTTCTTTTCTTCCTATAAGGTATTTAGGCTAAAGTAGTTCTACAGCTCTGATACATAATATAGTGAGCAAAACACTTTACATTTATAAAATTTAACAGAATAGATCTCATCCTAAATGTTCCTGCTACACACACACACACACACACACACACACACACACACAAACACAAGCAGAGACAATGAAGAAAAAAAGGATCCAAAGCTCCTATTAAAAAAAAGGGATGGTAGTAAAGAAAGTGTGTTAACCAAGGTTTAACTATTTAAGACCACAAACTAAGAAGGAAAGAATTGAGTGCAAATAATTTATATTCATTATTCCAGAAAAATACCTGTATCTTGACAAAAAGGGGTATTATTTTGAATGATCTTTTGAACATGATAGATTGTTTACTCTTTTGAACACAATGACATCAAATTTATCAGTTTATTATTCTCGGCAACAAAAACCAAAAACCAACAAAACAAAAAACCCTCAGGTGTACTTGAACAACAGAGTAGCATATCAAATTGCATAATTCCACAGATACAATAGACCTCAGGACTCAGGGATTAAATATCTCCACACCATTCTGAAGGACACTCTCCTCTATCTCCTTCCATCCTCAGCAGTAACTTTGTCCATAGGCTACTTAACCTTATGATGCCAAGATTGCTGCAGCAACTCCACACATCACACCCAGGAATGATGATGTCCAAAAGAAGGAATGAACAATATCCTCCTTGGTCTCTTTTTTCAGAATTTCTGAACAGAATTTCCATGAACCACACGGCCTCTTCTAACCCTTTCCTCACAAGAGAAGCAAAATTGATATGTTTGGCTTAGTTATGTCATCTGAGTGGAAGGAATATTAGGAAACCAACCACATGACCATAGTGGATCCTGGGTTTGAAAAGCATCATACAAGATGGGGCTCATTAAATAACTAAGTCCTAAGAATTGTATGTGTTATGGTTTGTCTCTACACAAACCCTCAAAGTCTTGGGCTGTCCTAAGGGAAGGCTTCCAGGACTGGTTATTTTCATTTTAATGATTTTTACCTTTTTATAATGAGTAGTAGAAAGAAATAAACACCACATTACCAAATAATGTGCAAATTTAAAACAAAAGTCTGGAGTTTTTTTAAAGATAGACTAGAACTTTTACAGTTACATAATCTTCTTGAAATTTATATCCAAGTAACACTTATGAATTCTAACTTAATGATATTTATCACAGGGAAGGCCTGTAAAACAGCATAGTTTTTTAATAGTTTAGGAATATTAGTACTTTTGGAAAATATAAATTGCTAACCCCATGTGGTATATATTAATATATTGTTCAATTCTTTATTATTTAATATCATTGACACTTAAAAATGACATTTCACATTATGTAGAGACGTGCTGGGTGACACCTCACTCAAAGTATAGAACTTCATAAAACTGTTGCAAAACTGTTCATTTAGGACCACTCATCCACACCGACTTTGCTTTGCACAGTTTTCTAAGTTATTTACCTGTGGCTTAACTCCTGACACATATATTATGGCTGGGAGCCATGTCAACACCCCTCCACAACAAATTAGTTTAAGTAATATTGAATATCAAAGTACAAAAGAAGTAGTAACTAATGTTACCAAGTACATAATGTATGGTCTCCTACTGTATATAACTTTGACCTTTTGCTTAGTCATTTAATCACTGGTATATATTGCCCTTCCCACAACATGATACTCAAGCCTGGGCTGCTCAAACAAAGGAAAAACTATGGATGTGTAAGGTGACCTCAGGTTGACACTGGGCTGTGTACTGAAAGAAAGGAAGGCTCAGACAGGTCCTTCATGTTTTTGAACTCGTGGTTGATTCCACAGTATCAACACTCCACCGTAATCAATCTGAATATGATTCAAAGACCGACAAGAGGGGAAAGGTTTATATGGAGTGGGATTGTCAGTTTAGAAAAGATTTTGGGGAACAAGCCCCAGTGACATATACGTACATCTTTGGTCAGACCTGGTTCAGTAGATCACTTTCAGTTGCTCAAAATACTAGGTGTTGGAAATGCTGTCTGGTATATATTGCCAACCCTAGTCTTCCTTGGGAAGGGGAAAGGGAGAAAATACATTTGATTGGCAACTAGCTATGTCTGCCACAAGTACTTTTTTCTCTTTTCCCCACTGGTTGTATATCTGTCTACCTGTGCAAATATAGTGTCTCTAATCTTTAATTTGATTTTTTATTTAGCCATTTAAAACTTTGGTTTGAACAAGAAAGGCAGCATATTTCCGTGTGTGTAGCAATAGTTTGTGGTTTGCAACTTAATCTTACAAGGGAATAAATTAACTGTATTTTAACCAAGCTTCCAACCTATTTAAGGAGAAACTATATTAGTATTCTATATTGGAGGACTGATTCTTGATGCAAAATGGCTAAAGGGAAATTTAATACTATTTTCACCAGGGAGAGGAAAGAGCAAGTGTTATACATTTGAAGACCTACACGAGTAATGCATCCTTAGGCTTCGAGTGGGTTCTTGTAGTACTGGAAAATATAAAGACACTCCCAATCTGAGTATAAAGTGAGACTATGACAGAGAGTGAGAGACAGTGAGACAGAATGAGAGAGACAGAGAGAGATAGAGAAAGAGACAGAGATAAAAAGACAGAAAAAGAGACAGTAGTAAAAACAACAGAAGAAAGAGTGGAGTTAGAGCAGAAATGAGAGAGAGATGGGAAAATTCAACAGAGGCATTTAAATGGGGATAAAAGAGTAGATTAAGAGAGAGATTCATCAATGGTGATTTTTGAAGCATATAATTATAAAAGTAAAGTTAGGGCTGGGCATGGTGGTGCATTGCCTGTAATCACAGCACTTGGGAGGCTGAGGCAGGAGGACGGTCTTAAGTTTGAGACCAACGTGGGCTAAAAATTGAGTGCAAGGCCAGCCTGAAATTCATAGAGAGACCCTGTATTTAAAAGGGGGAAAGAAGTAGATTTAGGAAGAGCAAATACAAACACTTCCTTTTCTATAATAAAAAGATACAATCCAAGAGAAAGAAAATATGAAAGATTAAGCAGCACAATTTAAATGGGGAATAAAATGGAATTTGTTTTTTATTGAAAAAAAGACAATTTTAGCATAGTATTTTCATGTTAGTCAAATCATTATGGGTTCTATAAAATCATACATAATTTTAAAAATTACCATTTTTCCCCAATATGATCTAATTACTCTTTTCATAATATACGGAATGAAATGATCACTTTGGTATGAAGTGTTTTCTTTTTCCCCCAGTTTCTTGATACAACCTGAAGGTGCATTTAAAGAGGAAAAAAACAAAAGCAAAGAAGCCGAATTACTGGCGGGGTTATCGTCGGTATGTAAATCAGACTGAGGGCTTATTCATCCTCCCAACACATTCACGTCTTCAAAGAAAATAAGTGAACAAGATTTTAAAACTTTATGACCCTTCTAAGCACTTCGTCGGAGGGTAAAAATGAGTTTATTCTTCATACACTGGCATTGCTCTTGGCTAAGACAGTAGTTGATCGCAATCGCCGAGTAGGTCGACCGTTACTAGGGAATCTGCAGTGATATGAATCAGTATAAATAAATGCAGAAACACAGTTCACACCTCAGAAGCCTCAGCAGGAGCTCGTGCCCAACTCGAGTGATGGAATGGCACAGCCAGGGAATTTTCATAGTGATGCTAAAACTGTATCACCAAAAGCCCCTTCACAATTGTCTTGTAGCCTAAAGTCATAGGTTTTACATAGAATATCAGTCTCAATATTTTTTCTTCTTGATCGATAGACTGTTTTCTCTTTCACACATATAAAAAGAGTAAAATACAAAAATAAGTAAAGAAGAAAATTGGGAGTAATAATTTATGCATAAGCCACAAAAGTCTGTGTTAATACCAAGTCTGTATGCTGAATTCTCAGCTGCCTGCTATTCACTTTGCACAGAAGGACCGAAGTGTGTGAGGACCTTGATGTAGAATGAGAAGAGTGGATACTACACAATCATTGCCTGGAATGGGTATTTAGCTGAAGTGCTGATTGAAATGGGAAGTTAGAGGAGATTGTAGTTATAAACAATACAGCTAAGATTTATAGGTGATTCAAAACATTTTTTTGTGTCTGTTAAAGAGTTGGAGGAAACCACTAATTATATGTTTCATAAGCCACTTATTAATTTTGCATTCATCCACATATATAACTAAAATAAACCTACAAGTTACTTGGTACTGCAGGGTTTAGAAAGTCTGTATAGAGAAAATCTTATTGTCATAATTACATTGCCACAGTCAGCATCCTTGATGACAATTGACCTAACATGTAGAAGATGATAATGCATTAATAAGTGACCAACTGAAAGATTTGCAATAGTCTAGATTAGAAATGATTGCTTTAAACAAAGGATAACAGTATTAAAGATGTCTAGGAAGCTCATGGTATTATAGAGAACATGCATTTGTCAGTTATGAAAGTGGTGCCTCAAATTAGTCTCCCTTAGGGTCTGCACAGTTGCTTTGCTACAGCTTTACAGAACAAAAAGTATCACTCCTAGGCCTTTTGGCTAAGATCAAGTGTAGGATCTGTTCTTATCAGAACAAAGACTAAAGGAATAGTATGCTTGGCAGAATTGGTAGAGGTGGAGTTCTCGAGATAATGGCTTAGAGGTACCTTAGTGCATGAAGTAGGAATACACAGGCATCAGAAGACATGTGTGCTGCAGGGTTAAAATTGAGCCAACTAGGAAGGTGAGATCTAATATATAGCAGAAGAGCAAGAGCTTAGAGAGTAGCTGTGAGAAACTTCACTGCTTGGAAGGAGCGAAGGGTGTAAATGCATCTTCTGAGAAACAGCCAGAGATAGAGAAGAGCTGGGCAAAGAGATTTCATTTTTTGCCAAAAAGGGAAAGAGTCACAGGAGTCACACGTCCTGAAAGGACAGGGGAATGGACAAGGAAGAAGCCACTTTTACGAAATTTAGAAACATCAGCTAATGTTTGCCTCGGCCTGGAGAAACGAGTTCACTGCGGGAGGAGGCGTGCGTCCAACTGACAAAAGCATGATGCCACAGGCATCTAAACGATGCTTTTCTTTATCGAGGTGAGAGAGAGGCACATCTGAAAAGAGGATATAGAAGAAGAAAATACGAGGTATTTTCCTAGGACAAAGGAAAGCAAAACACTGGAAATACTGATGAGAAATGATTCTAAAACATGAATCATTGAAAGATAAATGAGCAAAACTTGATTTTCCATGTAGTGATGGTAAAAAGCCAGAGTGGAAACAGTATCCAAAGCAAAGGGAGACAGAAAACTCTACTTTGCAGATGCTTCTATGTGAACAGTACACGGCAAATTCAAAAACGGACCAAATAAATATGCAACAGTGTTTTGGTTCACAATGTGTTAACAACATTGTCACAATGCCTCAGCCCAAGGCCTACCGTGTACCTGAAATTTCTGTAAAGTGTTACACTTATTGCTATTATCACAAATAAATCTATTCATGTAGAGCATGCACAAGTCAGCAATATGCCATTAGCTGAAACTTCTAATTTATCATCCTACTCTGTTTTTGTATTAAAAAAATAAAAGAATGAAAATATTAACAAACCAACATCCATTTACAAAATAGCACAAGAACAATACAAGCAATACTGAATTATAGACAAGGTGACAGGAAATTAGCAATGGTTGCTGAATTATACATTGATAACTTCAAAGTGGTTACTCAGGGAAACAAATACAGGCATGCAAGATTGATCAAAGAATGAATCATTAGCAGTTCCTTTCAATAAAGTGATATGTCAATAGCAAAATCTATGTATATATGTATATAAAGGATAGTTAGCTACTCTGTTTCTAGTAAATTTGAGAATTTTTATTTATAAAATTTAGTATAATGTTAATAATATGTATAAATATATTGGGATCCATGACTTTATCTTTTTAAGAATAGAATAAAAATAAAAGTTGCCTTTATTGTGAGAATGGAGAAGACCACAGCAGAAAGGCGGGATATAGATCTTCTGGGATCCATAACTTAAAAAAAATGATTTTAATAGTTATTTTGACCTATGCTTCACAGAGTCTTTATCTCACCTCTATAAGTTATGGTTTATATGGAGCTAAATTATTTGCAGGTAATATAAAATGAGTATTTAATAACATTCTTCTTCATTCTTTTATTCAAAATTTCCACTGAGTTTCTTGGATTTCAGAGTCAAACTAGGATCCCATCACTGTTCTATGTTTTCTTGATGTCTATCTGCATTAAACAAAAGGCTAATTCCACATGCATCATCAATAATAAACCCAAAAATATCAAAAGAAGGTCCAAAGCTTGTTGATAAAGGAAGTTTTATTTAACATTTTATGAATTACATATAAAAACATGTATATGGCACAAAGAGACAACCATGAGATTTATTAGTTATTTCTTACTTTGCATTAGTACTGCTTTGGTTAGCCTTGTCTGATTGTATTGGTTTGCTGTCTCTTTACACTCCCCCTTCTCTAACTTTTTTCTTCCAACTCTCTCTTAAATTCCTCTTCTATACATTGGCATATAGAATCTTCACCTAAACAAATTGTTATCACTACAAATAGATATACAGAGCCAGCATATCCAATCAGTATATGTTACTGACAAGACACAGAAGTGTCAGTTTTATGGGTCCAGAGCTCTGCATGTTTGGGTAATGTTGTGGGAAGCAGACAGTGGTCTTTTCAAAAGAATTCCATGTTATAGTACATAGTTTTGTTGAAAGATTTTAAGTTATAAAATACTACCCTTTGAGTTATATTTCTAGGTTTTAAGTTATAAAATACTACTGTTTGAGTTATATTTCCAGGTCATATAGATATTTAGTTACACTGAAATCAAATCCACTTTAACGTATTCTAGTACATTCTGACTACAGTCATAGCATTGGGGCTAGAAGGCTATTTGAATTCCCTGAGTTTGAAACCTGCTTATATAATCTTGGACAAATTACTTAACCTATATAACTATTCTCAGATTTAGATTGAGGATGACCACTTCGTTGTTACGGTGCTTAAAGAGAGTTCCCATTCAGAATCCAGTAAACACTAATAACAGAAATAACAGGAGTTTATTACTCTTATGAAATATTCTATTGATAAAAGCTATTCCCAACAAGAGAGAAACAGCTATGAGTAACTGTAATTACTCTGTGATGTTAGAGATTTATTAAATTCAAAACTCATCATTTATTATTGAAGTTTGAGAATCCAATAAATACTTAAACTATAACAGCTTTTGCATTACTTTAATATATATTGATCACTCTATTAAAATGGATTTATGTGCTATACTTTTTTCTCTTTATTTTAAAAAGTAAAGATATCTAAAAACCACATATTTTAAGAGACTTGCAAAACCTAAACATAAAAATGTTTATGAAACATACACAAGAAGGAGTAGTAATACAGACTAACATTAGAGCAAAATTGCTCAATAAATTTGTGATTTACGTAATTATGTTATTTACAGAATATTATATAGCCAAAACGCCAAATACATAAAATGTTAATGTGATAATTTTATCTTTAATTCTGGAAACTTTTTATAATGGGAAATTTTTAAAGTCAAACGCTTCTAGTGAAATACCCCTTGTCTTTGAATAGCATTTTACATGCCTGGAACAATGTGGTGCACGCTTTAAATGTATTTGTAATTATCCACTTAGTCTCCGTCTGTCTCTCTGTCTGTGTCTGTCTCTGCTTCCTTCTTCCCCCAAATATGAATTGATAGTGAGAAATTCTACAAATTATTTCTTCACATTTGTAATTTGCTTATTTTAATTTCTTTACTTAGTTAAAACTGCATTATAACAAAGCATAACATCATGTAGGATTCAATGCCCTGCATGAATGAAATTAGGACTTCAACAGAACTGCACACGGACGTTCAAAAAGGCTTTAGTATTTTTATTACATTAAGATAGGTAATAAAATGTCATTTTCTGAATATTTTAAAGCAGTAACGGTTATGAAAATTAAATGAAGCATCATTGCAATGCCCATTCTATGAAGCACTAAACTCATTTTAAAGTAGTTTTATTTATGAATATAATTTGTTTTAAATAATATGGATTATTTTCTATTCCTGCTACCAGCCTGTGGCAACATAAAGAATGTTTAAATTTCAGAACTATAAAGGAATAAATGGCGGAAAGTAATGATATGTGAGATTTTAGGGCATAAACAGTTCCTCATCACCACTAGCCAAAAGCCTTGATCTTCAATAACTATAAAAAGTAATTGTTTCAACTGCAAAATGAAAGAAATAACTAGTACTCAATAATTTTGGGGAGAATTAGGTGAGAGTTTGACTCCTGAAATGCAATGATTGAATGAAAACTATCTGTGGTATGGAGGAGTCTCTGAGAAATAATTCGTGTTTCTCTTGCTTTTCTTGTGTGTTCTAACTGGCTCTCAGTGTGTGAATATGCTATTATTGTTTTTATATAGGTAACGTCCAGTTCATCATTAATTTTAAGTATATATGAACCAAGACCTGTACACAACATTTTTTCTATATTTACAAATTCTCTGTCCATATTCTCAAAGTAAAAACTTGAACCTTGGGTGGGAATAACTTAGGGGTGTTAATAAAAATCACAGGTCATTTATTAAGGAAATAAGAGATATAACTGGTTAAATTGAAAGGAAAACCGTTCTTGCAGTTATTGTAGTTGTTTTCCCTGACCTAGCAAAGTGTTTTGGAGTATGTAAGTTCTCACCATTGGAGAAGAGTGACTATGTAGTTATAATTGCATAAATATTGGCAGCAATCAGAGTTGTTTTTCCTTCTGTGCCCAGCAAGCCACTTACAATATATTAGCAAACACTTCTCAGCAAAAAAACATGGAAGCCTGTGCCAGAATTACATCTTTAGAGAACAGAACAGCTGACAACAACTTTCCTCAAAACTTCTGTAAGGCTTACTACGAATTGGCAGCATTCAAGCAACCTATTTTTATGATCGCTATATACCATTGACATTCGAAAGAAACATTAAAGTAAATCAAAGAATTTAATTTTTTTCTCCCCTTTATTCCGTGTGTTCATAAACAGAATTAACCATAATATTTTTATGTTTCTTTGGATAAGATAGTACAAAGGTGCTGCTGTGTGCATTTCATTTGCTCAGTATATTTTCTCTCAGTTGCATCTCCCGTTACTACAGCACCTCATCTGATTCTTATCTTCCTGTACACATTTCTTTTCACACAAAGTTTTCCAGGGAGCTTTACTGCACTTTCTTACTGTGAACCTTGCCTAAGCTTTGTATTCAATATCTTTATTCCCAGAGCTCTGATTCTTTGGAAAAAGAATTACAGTTCCTTCTTAGGTAAAGAAGACAAGATATGGTCTAAATGTCTCATTTTATTAACGAGCTTTTTTGGGAAATAATAGTTGTATATTTTTATGGAGAGCACTATCAAACTGTGATATGGGTCTACAATGTGTAATAATCAAATCACTAACAAGCATTTCCATCTCTTCAAACATTAATCAGTTTTGTGGTTTGTGGCCTTTGTACTGTTCTTTTGTAGTCATTTATCAATATGCCAATAGTCAGTTGTTAACCTATTATACCATAGAAAACTCAGAACTAATTCCCTCTTCTTAGTTGTGTTTGAGGGTCCCTTATTAAGCTTCTCTTCATCACAACTTTTCTTCCCAGTCTCTAGTGGACACAAATCTATTTCACTTTTCTATGCAATTATCTTTTAGCAACTCTTAATCATCAGTTTAAATATTGGAAATGTAATGTGTGAGTTTTCAAAGCAAAAGAAGGAGCAGTATGGACAATTGCAGTTTCCTTCGTGGGACTCGGTCCTGTCCTCCTTGGCATCCTCCTCTGCGACTTCTAGACTTGAGCATCTCTACTTCCGGTGTGTTTTTCAGCTTTTTGTTCATCCTCAAACCCAACTAAAGAGAAGCATTACCAAACAAAAGAAATATATTATGGTGCACTCTTTCTCTTTGAATGAACAGTTCTTATTAAATGACTTCATTTGATGTTTTATTTTTATAAATGGAAGCAATTTTCTGACAACTGCAAATAAGGTTAGGGTCAAACATGGGCTGGGGGCACATGGCATGTGGCTGAGTGAATGAGCAATTTGTAGCTAGTCTTCCTTCTTAAATGGCAGTATGGACTAATAATATATTTTGATATCTTAATCTCTAAAGAAAAGTGGTATGAACAAAATATTCCTTAAACATTTTAATTTTAAAAATACTATAGAATACTTGGCAATAAATTTTCTGAAACCTACTTCCTGCATGCAGAAAGAGTAGGTTTATTTGGGAATTTTATAAAAAATTGTGCATAACAGTGGTGCTAAATGGACTAACACCTGATGAAATATTTAAAGAAAACTATGTGGATAATTTTTAAAGGAGGTATAGACACTGATAATGAGGTTCTTGCATTCAAGGCAGATCATAAAGAGACAAACAAGAGAGAAGCTAATTTCTTTTAGGTTATTCACTTGGCTGAAGCTAATTCTTTGTTAGGAATTAGATTAAGTGGTAGAGGACTCTGATTGCCGCTCTGAAATGATCACGTATCCCCATTGATTGCACCATCTCATTAACTTTCTATTTGTACAAACAAGTTTTCTTTGGTTCCCCTAATTGCACATTAGAAGTATCAGGCTCTATTGGGAAGCAGAAATCCAAATTCTACTACAAGGTGTACAGAGATGTAATTGCAAAGAATTGAGAATATTGCACACATCAGACTTTTTAACTCATTAATGTAATGAAACTTCTAGTTGGTTGACTTCATCAGTTTGCAATTGCCCAGGGAAAGGCAGAGTGTACATAATCAATGAACTTTAAGGGGCTGTTCCTGCATCGATATCAATTCTAATTATTTGGAGGTCAGTACAAATTATCGATGCTCATTAAAACCCGTATTTTTAAAAATATATAAATGAAGACTTAGCATTTAAGTTGAACAAATGAAGTGAAAACATGTTTTAAAATTCAGGAAATAAATAAGATAGTCGTGTAGAAAGTAATGTTGGAAACTAAAAGAGAAAAATTCTCTATCCTGCACTTTTAGTTAGAAAAACTGGCTGTTGTATTGTTTTTTGTTGTTGTTCTTATATTTAGCCTGATCTTTTCACTGTAAATATGGTATTATCTTATTCTATCTTGACAGATGGTGTTATGACAAAACTGGTCAATATGTACTATAGCTAATATGTGTAATCACGAACATAGTTTGATGAGAGAAAATTAAAAGTAATAATTACTGCCAATCAAATATCAATCTCGAAATAAGAAACCAAGGGGAAGTTTTAATGTAGTGAGGATTGCGAATTCTTGTCTTCGTGTACATCCCGCTATATAATTTAAACGCCAATGCATTATAATAAGTGCTTGGATCTAATTCAAGGTTTGCAGTTAAAGCAATCTTGAAATACAGCAATTTTCCACAA
Organism: Dinomys branickii; assembly: GCA_004027595.1. Taxonomy (NCBI): domain Eukaryota; kingdom Metazoa; phylum Chordata; class Mammalia; order Rodentia; family Dinomyidae; genus Dinomys; species Dinomys branickii. Next base: position 37,605 of record PVLD010008907.1, on the reverse strand, counting down.
TACAATTTGAGCATGTTTTGAGCTTGAAATTGATACACATTTGCACATAAATATGTGCTTGCTTTGTTTATTCAGTTTTTGTGTCACTGGCTGTAAAACTAAGTTTAAACATTCATATGTTTTTCAGTGTGTTTGAAAACACTAAAGAAAGTATGTGATATTTATTTACAGTTGACCTACCTCATCCATGATCTCAACTCCTGCAGTTTTGGTAACCTGATGCCAGCTAGGATCTAAAAATATTAAACGGAAAATTCCAAAATGTAATGAACTCGTGAATAAAAATAACTTTCCTTAGAGTACATTCTTCTTTTCCCAAGACTCATTTTATTTTAAAGAAAATAAAAGAGAATAACAAAATAACAGCAACATAGACAAAGCAAAGCAAAACAACATAAAAACAATAAAAATAATACAGGGTTTCAAAACAAAATTATAGGAATTAACAATGGTTGCAATATTACATATTTTTATCTTCAACTAAGCTGCTCAGATTACCAGATGTAATAATGCGAGATGGGTCAGACCATGGAAGAGAATAAATAATACTAAAAAACATTATATACAATACAGAGCTTCACTAAGGAAGGCGGTAGGAATTCACCAATGCTTGTTACACTGCATATTGTTGTCTTCAAATTAGTTTTTCAGGTTACCAGATATATGATGCAAAATTGGTCAGAAAAAGAAAACTAAGCATTCACTCTTCCTTTCAATGGACCAACAGACATCAGCAGAGCAATTATCCCAGCTATCTGCATATATATTTTTCCTTTCTTCCTTCTTTCTCTTTTTCCTTTCCTTCATCCCAGTTGTTCCTTCCCTTCGAGCAGTTCCGTTCTCTTTCACAATATCTACTGCACCTTTTGGATTTTACTGACTCAGGTTCTTACACTAGGGATGTAGAGTACATACTTATGATTAGTATATTTCCTTATTATCGTTGTCATTGATTTCATACTCCTCCTGATTTATCCATGATTATATCACAGGTATGTATGTAAAATAGGAAATGTAGGTAGGGTTTGGTTTTCCCTGCAAGTTTGGGCATCCATGGAGTATCTCGGAATGTAAAACTCACAACCAAGTTGTGTGCACTGTGCCTTTGCCCTTAAAGAATGAAAGTGTAAATTCCTTTCATTCCAGACCATGTTTTCTTTCTATTTACATTTAATTAAGTTATTTCTAGCTGGACGTTGATATGAAGAATATTCTGGGAACAAATGATAAAATTTCAATATTGACTGTGACTTAGATAATAAGTGGTATTTCAGTTTCCTATTTTTCATATTTACACTGTTTATATGAAACAATAATTCAGTACTTAAACGTTTAGCTGAAGTGTTTAAGAATAGAAGCAATGTCTGCAATTTAAATTTCAGCAGTTCTAAGTAATTGTATCTGCATGGTATACATTTGTGTGTACACTTGTGTAGGTGGAGTGACAGTGTGTGGGCATATATTTGTATGTGTGTGCAGGTAAAGACCTGAGAAAGTGAAAGAATATGATAAAATACTCTGTACAAAATTGTATCATTTCATAAAAAATCAGAAAAAGAGGCACTGAAACAACCTAGAACTTTTCCTTTACTATAAAAGTTCATTTTATTAACAGTAGATAAACTCCATGCTCTCCTGGTGTTATATATTACACTAAGTGTTTTTTACACAACACTCTGAGTCACAAGTACTTCCACACACACAGTAACCCGATTGGAGATGTAGCTAATTTCTCTAAGCTAATAAAGAGCATGAATACATTTGGAAAATAGTCATAGGTTCAAATATCTTTTCTTCATGAATTTTCATGTTGGGAAATTATCAAAATTCCTCTCAAGTAGTAAAATTAAAAGGTCACTGAATTTTGTCCCACTCAGCACATAGAGAAAAATATGTTTCATGACAGATACTGAAAACTACAATGAGTTAGATCTTTGATGAAATCTGTCATGCCATTTTTATTCAGACTGATGTTTTAATTGCAAGTGATAACCTGAAAATTGTCCCAATGGATACTAAAACAGTTAGATAAATTCACTTGTTAGCTCAGTAGTTGATTTTGCTAATAGAGATAAATTTGAACTGTTGAACTCTAAGAATGAGAAATATATTAGCCATACAAGCTTTTGCCTCTGAGAAATAATAGTGTGACAGAAGACAATTTCCTCCAGTGAAATGTTCCTAATTTATGGAGAAGAGCAGTTCCCACTTTTGCTACCTCGCAAGACTTTTTTAGTTTATCTCTGACTCTGACTCATTCAGCATATCTTGACAGAGCAAGGAGGTAGTTTTATTAAGGGGTTGAGCAGTAAAGATTCAATAGAACTCCTGAGACACGATAATTTTCTTCTTATATGGGAAGAAGTCTTATTTCTCAGAGATGGTGACCAGTTGGGATTTGCCTATCTGCTGCCTTTGCATTACCTGCAAGACAAGTGTAAACTATAGTGAAAGATTGGTGACAAATGCTTTACTTTTTTCAGAAGAAGAAAACTTGTTTTTACGGTGGTGGACTTCTGATCACGCTCTCTTTTAGTGCGACTTGTAAATTCAATTGGATTTAAACAGACACCTATAATATATCAACACTACGTTGCTCATACAACAGAAAAGATTATGCACTTTTTCCAAATTATATACTGAAATCAGATGCATACAAATACATAGATGATTTGCTTTCATTCTATGTTAATGTTTCAAAACATTTCTTTCAAGGACACAAATCTAAGGGCAGTACAAATTAAGCCAAATAGTTAGCAAACTCTTTCCCTTTCTTTGTTAAACCACAGATAAACAGGGAGCCTGCAATCTAGTGGCTGATGGAATGGTCTCCTATCCTAGGGAAATTTGAAGATGCTTCTTAATGCTGTGTATCATTTATGTATCTGTGTGTAGACCCTCTAAAAATACCTTTATATTCCTCTCTAATGTAAAGAAGCTCAAGGAAAAAATAAATAATTAGCCCTTTAAATTCAACATCAAGGAAACAATTGAGGCTCCTGAATATCATATACTTGTTCACGATTTTTCATTTACTTGAAAATATATCACACAATCTATAGGACACAGATATTATGGAAAATTAGAGACACCCTGTCTCCCCAGGGTGTAAGTTACAGAGCAAGGCTGGAGTTGAGCATACGCTTCCTAATCCAATGTTCTTTCAGATCCAAACTTATCTGTTTTGATTAGGTTTCACTAAGCACTCCAAACTCTACCTTTCAACTCAAATTCTGTTATTCTCTGGAAATTTTTAAAATCAAATTTCAGTGTATATGAAAATAGGAAAACCCAATCATTACTTCTTTGTGTACTGAGAATTCAATGCAGAAACTACACTGAACTACACCCCCAGCTCATTTTTATTTTATGTTTTGAAGCAGAATCTTGCTGAGTTGTATGGACTGTGTGCAGACTCCCCATCTTCCTGCCCAGGCCATGTCCAGCTCAATTTATTACCTTTTAAACTAAAAAGGATATTCTATAACTTTCATACATACCCTTGCTAGTCTACAGCTAACCCAGGTTACTCCTTTTTAGCTCTCAGTCATTTCAAATACAGTGGTGTTTTAGTTCCCTTTCTCTCATTACTGGGACAAAATTTCTGACACCCAAAATGAAGAAAAGGTATATTTAGCTTACAGTTTGTGGAAGTTTCAGTCTGTACTTGGCTGGCTCCAAGACCAGGTGGCACATGGCGAGGGCAACAGTTCATGGGGACAGAATTTAGCAAAAGCAGCCAAATCAAAAGTGAGGAATGGAAAGGAAGCCTCTTTTCCTCCCTTACACTGTATGCACATGACCCACCCCAGTGCAGGTGTAACGCTAACCTCCATAATTCCAACACTGGACCATGAATCCATCCTAAATTCTAGAAGCCAGCCCATGACTGCGTGAGGTTTTGGGGGCACACATCCAGACACAAACCATAAAAGGTGGTAAGCTGAATAAATTATGTTAGCACTCCTCTCCTTGATAACTGTATTCCTAGTCATGGTTTTAAAATAAAATTAGATCATTCAGAAGGCATTGTAAATTCCAAGCATAAATCAAACTTACTTTGGAGTAAAATATCTACCTATGTGAATCCTTAAATACAAATAAGAGTTAGATCTCCACATGACTTATGCACCTGAATGCCTTCCGGGTGGGTGCATTATGCTGTCTAGAAATTAACAGTTCCATGAAGTTTCCTTCTCACCTTGGCCCTTTCTTCACAGCATTTTCATACTTCTGAAATGTCCAACTGCTCATTCTCCAATCTCACCTTCAGACGGTTCCTTTGCTGACCTCTTTCTTATCATTATCCCTGTAGCACAGGAAGTCAAATCTACTGACTTATCAGCATCTGCACCCAAGCACTCTGTTCTCTTATTATCAGGGGTGAATTCTCTCACCCTTCATCTGTGTGTGACCCTCTTACCTAACTTCAAAGCCCAACACCCTCTCAAAGACAAGGACATTGTTCCCACAATTCACTTCTCAAATTATGGCTCCCCTATGTGCTTGAGGATTCCACTAGGATGCTACAGACCATTACTCATTCTTTACAAAACAGCAAACAATAAGATAAAATTTTTTCTCTATTATGATACTGTATTTATTTTAGCTGGATAATAAAATGCTTTTTAAAAAGAGTTGTTTATACTGATTAATTTCACTTCTTCTCCTCTTAGTTTTTAAAACCACATTTAATCAATTTTCTTCCCTAGACTCTGCAATAACTGCTCCTATAAGAATAGCATGATCACCGACTCTGTGTAAGAATGAGCTCTGGAAACTCTTGACTACTTTTTCATACTCATTTTTTCCTTCATTTCCTTGCTACCGCACCTTTGTGATTTTACTTCCACTCTTTGTCTGAGCTGTTGGTTCTCTGGTTCTCTCCTTCCTGCCCCCTCCTCTCCATGGCCCTTGTCTCAGGTCTTCTTTGTCTTCTTCTGTCTAACTACGCTTTCTTCCTTGGTGATGTTACATATTATCTTGCCAGGGTATTTCTTAGTTTATATCTTCAGTCAAAATGTTTATATCCTTTCCCTCAAAGTCAGCCTTGTGTATGCATGACTATGTCCAACATCTTTTCAGTGACAGATGCTTCAAAGTGGTAGGTGTTGTGGACAGAACAATACTTTCATGTCCTAATCTTTAGAAACTGAATATTTGACATTACTTGACAATATGATTTTTTCTTGTGTGTTTAAATTAAAGACCTCTGTGTGGAAATCGTTCTGAATTATGTAATTAAGTCCTATATAGTCATGGCATTCCTTAAAAGTAGTAAATATTTCCCATCCTCATGGAAATGTGATTACTGAAGAACACTGGATATTGCTGAATTTGAAGTTGGAAGAAGGAGCCACAAGCCAAAGAATGAAGGTGAGAAAGGTAACTCTCCCTTGGCCATTGCAGAAAGGAAATCAGGTCTGCTAATATCTTGATTTTAACCAAATATGATCTATGTTGGTCTTCTCTTTGACCTCAGTTCTACAAGGGAAGAAAATTGTAGTGTTAAAGTAACCATGTTTATGTTAACTTGTAACTTGTTGTGGTAGTTGTAAAAAAACACCACTAGGATGATACCCAAAACACTTTGCCCACAAATTTCTCCATGATTCAGTTACAAGTTCAGTGATCACATTTGAATTTAGTTGAAGAAGTTTGATTTAATTTCAGTTGCCTAGGCATGAGGCTAAAATTTATGAAACATGAGTTTTCCTTGTGGTCTAATTTAGTTTTTCTCCCTTAACTTCTAAGAAATGTAATGTCTTCTGATTTAAATTTAATAAGTGTACCTTTTTCCTTTTCAATCCGAAAGTCATTGTACTTGCTAGAGATATTAGGAGAACAATTGCACGTGTTTTTTCATTTACTCCAATTGTTATTACTCCCATGTCCAACTCTTTTATTTCTTCCTCAGTTTTCAACTTGATTCTCAATACATTAGACTCTATAGTTTAAGAAATTATCTCAAAAAGCATGAAGAATGCATTTAAAATTATAATTCATTTGTTGGAGATAAATGTGACCATAGACATATTTCCAATAAAATTAGGTTAAAGATGTGGACTAGCTAAATCGCAAAACTGTGCATGATAGAGGAATACAAATTCATGTACTTACAGTGATTAACTAAAGCCAAGAAGGACTCAAGGAGTGATGTCAAATTGTGTCTTATAAGAAGAATCAGTAATTTCTGTAACTTGAAAGAGGTGCTTTTTAAAAAAAAATTTTTTTTGGCCTGGAACAATTTTGAGGTTTTATTTTAACACAATAAACTGGGTGAATTCTAAGAGAATCCTTATTGTTACATAAGCAGACACCTATGTAATCAGCCTGAGTGGGCGACGAGAGCTGATCCAGCCCCGAACTCACCCTGAGGCCCAGAGCCCTTCTGCTCTCATACTTTCCCCCCTCCAACTATAGTCATTTTTCTGACTTTGTTTCCTACCATGTTTTTCGGTTCCTTGTAAATCTTAAGCACATCTACTTTTCTGTCACTTTTGCTTAATGTTACCGCCAATATTATCTAGTAATTATTTCATTTTTATACCAGTGTAATAGCTCATTGCTTAAGAATAACAATATATGTATTCAGCTTTCTATGAACAGATCAAGATACATCAACTGTAAATATGACTTTATATATTTTATATTTTAATATATAGAGGACATATATGCCCTAAATTCTCTTGGGTTTGAGTGAATTCCTGACTTACGACAAATATATAGTTTGTTACATTCTGGTTCTAGTAAATGATAGCTACGAATTTTTGACAAGTTATGGGGGTGAGAAAGAATGAGTTAAATTATTAAAATCTTCAAGAACAACTTCCTATTAATAATTGAATAATTTGGTCTGGAGTTTGAGTGGTATTGGAGGCAAGTAAAACCTAGTAACAACATATCAATCATATTTCAAATTGTGAAAATAGATGGTAGTGTCTAGGAGACATTTTATGAACATATGGATGTATGCAGGTTTGCATTTACTCAAAATATAATAAATTAATTTGAGAAACAGTGCATCATATGGAATAAAATGCAGAAGGGGAACAATATACCATATACAAAGTGAGTCACCTAGAGCATGACAGACTTTCATTTTATCCACAGAGTATTATAGGGAGCTACAGGAGGATTCAAAGCGGACTTCTGACAAGATCTAATTTGCATTTTTAAACAGTTACCCTGGCTCCAGCTGCTTTGTGGAGCAAGGGCAGCAGTGGGCTGCATTACAAGTGGGTCATGCTAGGAGGGGCTCTTGCTATATCTTAGTCCAAGAATGACAAAGGGTGCAAAAGAGTTAATGTGGGCATGGGGTGAGATTCAGGATATGTCAATAAAAATAGAAGGAATAAGGCTTACAGAAATAACACTTACAACATTTGCAAAAATATAAAACAAGCTCCCATGTTAAATGATGGTTACACTGTGATCCTTCTGAAGAACAATTGCTTCTGTGTAGAGTGTCATCAAGAATTGAAGTTTGAAATGTGTGTTTTCCACCTAACTGAAAATCTTAGAAAGATAGATAATTATATAAATGCGTAACTTAATAAAGGACTCAAGGCTGAAAATATTAATTAGGGATGGCAGTTAGGATTCATTTAGAGTCATGGACTATAGCAAGGTGTCTTGGTTACTTTTCTTTCATTGCTGAGACAAAATACCCAATGCCCAAAATGAAGGAAGGAAAAGTTTATTTAGCTTACAGTTTGTGGAGGTCTCAGTCCATACTTGGCTGGTTCAGAGGCAGAGTGGTACATGGCAGAGGGCAAACTGTTCATGGCAGCAGAGCACAGCAAAAACAACCAGCAAAAGGGAGGAATGGCTGCAAGCAGCCTCTTTCCTTCCCTTACTTTGTAAACAGTCTATCCTCACCCAGGGAGTGTGTAGCACTCACAGAATCTCCATACCCTCCTCTTCCACAGGCTCAGGATGTATACAAATTAAGCACCCTGGCTTCCTGCTGAGTCATTCAGCCAAATCTCTAGACTCCCCAAGTTGACACAATGTATCAACCATAACATTCCACCCCTTGTCAACTTGATAACCAGATATTTCTTTAAACCAGTTTCCAGATACCAAAACATATTACATTAGAACCATAACATTTTGCCCCCTAAAGACTCATATACATCCCTTTATGCAAAAGGCATTTACTCCATCTGCAAGAGTTGCCAAAGACTTGCTGCTTGTGATGCCCTCAGGCCATCTTTTACATTCTCTTATTCCTTCATAGCAGTAGAGATATCCTCAGCCTTACCTTTGCAATCCACAGCTTTATTGGAGCTTCCTTTCTGGCAAAATTCACATTTTAAATCATCCTGCTGGACTCTTTACTCTTGATTCTCAACATAGATCTGGCTAAAAGCCCCCAACAATAGCCATGCCACTGCCCCAACACTCAACTGCCTTGAAATTTCTTTTGCCAGATTAATCAGTTCACTGCTGCCTTTAATCTCAGTGTTGGGCAAAGTCTCTGGACATGAGCAAAATGCAAACAAACTTTCTGCCAAGCCATAACATACATCATCTGGAGTCCAACAACCAATGTAGTCCTTCTTTCCAACAGAAACCTTCCAAACCCGGTCTTTACTGGCAGGATTTCTATCAGCCTTCTGGTCTTCCGAGCTCTGACCACATATCTCCAAACCTTTCCAAATTCTTCTCACAAGCAATTTCTAAAGGCTCTTGAACCATATGGTCAGGTATAGTCATAGTCACAGCAACGACCCCATTCATGGTACCAAATTCTGTCTAGGTTACTTTTCTCTCGTTGCTGAGACAAAACACCCACCACCCAAAATGAAGGAAGGAAAGGTTTATCTAGCTTACAGTTTGTGGAGGTCTTAGTCCATACTTGGCTGGTTCAGAGGCAGAGTGGCACATGGTAGAGGGCAAACTGTTCAGGTCAGCAGAGCACAGCAAAATCAACCAGCAAAAGGGAGGAATCACTGCAAGCAGGCTCTTTCCTTCCCTTGCCTTGTAAACAGGCTACTCCCACCCAGGGAGTGTGTAGCACTCACAGAATCTCCATTCCCTCCGCTTCCATCTTCACAGTGTATACAAAGTAAGCACCCTGGCTTCCTGCTGAATCACTCAGCCAAACCTCTAGACTCCTCAAGTTGACACAATGTATCAAACATAACACAAGGTGACCTAGATAATAAGTGTATATGGATTTGAGAACTGGCATGTGGTGAAGAAAGTGACGAAGACGACGATGACAACGGTGTTTATATGCAGCACACAGCAAAAGGACGGTCTGACCATGTTCTAGCATCATTTCTCATTTATTTCAGGAAAGCTTATTTGCTGAAGATTTCTGAGTCTGTAGAAAAGGATTACATTGTCAGATACTGTGTGCTTCCCCCTAAAATCTTAAAGGAGTATTTTTTTCTGTTTTTATTAAGCATGTAACCATTTGACTGCTCCTCATTGCCTCCTGTGTCATTCTATAAGCAGTCTCAGTCCTTTTACACATAGAAATTTATAGCTAGTTTTCAAGGAGATTCCAATTTTCCACCAGATATTTTACTATGTGACCTCTTCAGAGTCATTTGCTCACCTGAAGTAGACTATTGAATTCTTGCAGACATGACCTTTGGAAGAGTGGTTGCCCATTTGACTACAAATATTTTGACTAAATCAACAATAAAAACATGAGTTTCTCTTGTAGTTGGTGCTTGTGAAATTCTATAGCCAATATCATCTGTGTGACATAATTTTAAAAAAATAAATGTTAAGGAATTTAATTTTCACTATCAGTCTGATCAGTCTAGGATCATTTCTCATTTGTTTCAGGAAAGATTATTGCTGAAAGTTTTGCAGTTTTAGAAAGTTACATTTTAATACATTTAGGGGATAAGGGCAATATGAATCAATAAAATAACAAATTAGGAGAAAATTGAAAGACAAAAATGGTTTGAAGAATCATTTATTTAAAAAAGTGGATCAGACTCTAAATTACTAAATATACTGTCCCATTATTCAAGTCTGAGTTTTAGAGTGTAAGATCCAGTTTGGCTGATGCTTCTTTTACTCTTTGATAACGCTAGGGTAAACAATGCCAAAAAAGAGGCTGCTTTCTAAATATATCATATGTAATTTTAACTCTGAAAAACACCAGTGTCAGTTACCATTTTGCTTTGTAGTTGTACATTATTGTTACTATCTCATAACTGCAGTGCGGGAGGTCATTTTCATAATGAACTCATTTATCAACTCACTGTAAGTCCTTAGAGTATTCTTACACTGTTACCCTCTTGACTCGGAGTGCCTGCTGCATTCTGTCTACGTTAGCTTGACCATATTTTACGCTTTAATTTTTCTCCATCTCATGCTCACTGTCTGAATAAATTATATCCTACAGTTATTCAATAGTCATTCACAGCTTATGATATTCCATCCACTATCTTTAGATTGTATATGCTTTCTGCTTGTAGTTCTATGTGGTTTTTGGTTTGGAATTCCTATGCTTTCATGCTGGAATCAGAAAAGTGCCTTTACTGGACTCAGAACTTGGAATTTAGCACTGAAATTATTTTCTCCTTCATTACCATTTTTTAACAGCTTATTGAAACATAATTCACCCATAATTCTTCTCATATAGAGTTGTGAATCCTTCTTCCCATTCAATTTTAGAATATCTTCATTAGCGCCACATGGAACCTGGTAACTGCTCAGCTCTCCGAAATTTAAATAGAAAAACAATAGAAAAGAAAGATATAAAATAGTGAGATTTTGTGAGGGAGGGTGCAGCTAATAATTATGGATAATGTATTCTGGAAGGTTGAGACAGTAATTTTTAAGTTAAGAACTGAAAACAGTGACCTAATCATCATGTTTTTTTTTTTTTTACAGTGTGATTAACATTAACATTTCTAAGTTTCCCTTTAATAACTTTAAAAACTACTGCCCATTGTGTATCTTGATTCCTCCTTTTTTCCCCACTCTTTTCCCCTCTCTTCAAACCCCTTTCCTCTCCCATTCACCACCCTCTTTTCTCATTTTATCCTTTTGTCCTCATTTTTCCCTTCTTTCCTTTCATATATAAATTCCCTATAATGAATGTGATCATTAAGTATACCTAAATTGTACCAATAAATTTATCAACTTAAAAAATTATTTTAACTTTGGAGTTTGTGCCAGTTAATTAACTGTCACATTGATTGGTCTGACAGGTCAGTGCAGCATACTTTTGGGTATATCTGAGTGGGTTACAGGTGTATGACCTGGCGGGATATATCTGGTCCCTGTCACTTTCCTCTCTGAACTCTTAAGTTCCTTCCCGTGTTTGGCTTCCTGGGCAGTGAAGTGAGCACATTTCCTGCACATACCCACTTGCCTTAGAGTCAGCCAACCCTGGGCAGAAGCCTCTGTAACTATGACCAAATACAGCCTTTTCCTTCTTAAATTTGTGTATGTGTGGCGTTTTGTCCCATTGTTGCGAAAGCTGATTGATAGAGGGCCTCTTGATGGTACAAATTTCCTCTACTTACACTTTGAGGAAGATGCCTTGTAATTTTCTGCTTCAGAGAGATTTTTCTTACATTAAACATGAAAATTTACTGCTATCAACCATACTAATAGATATAGTAGAAAATCCACACATGATGTATATTGCATAACACCTATGTCCTCTTATGCTAAATAAAGAAACGCTTCCCTAGCACCGTAAAGACTCCCATTCGGACAGGCTCCTGTGTCAGTACTATTTCTGCCTGTAAACCCACTTGCATTGACGGATAAGAACCTGCCATCTCCCTGCCCGGTAACTCCTGATATCGATGTTGTACAAGTGTCTCTGTGATGCGTAGCATGCAGAGTGACGCCTCATTACCCCGGATCACCTCGCAGTTCTCTCGCTGAGGGCTGGAATGCACAAGATGAAAGTAGTTAACAGTCTCAAACCACCTTAGCTGTTAGAGCACAGTGCATAATGAGCAGCTCATCCTTCTCCTAACTTCTAAGCCCCTGTAGCAATTACATTCTTTCTAATTCTTTCCTTGCCAACGTGTACATACGGTTTTGTGTGCAAAGAACTTTTCTAAATGAATGAGAAATTGACAAGCACTTGTCCCAGTAAAGTGACGTGTAACTGTAGTCAGTCCAAGCACCTCATTTAGCTGTTTCTAACACCTCCAAATGCTCATTTATGGTTTATTTATACGGAGCGAAGATGCACTACACATCAGAACACTAGGTATAATCTTGGAAGACAAAAATTTAAGAATGACAGTCTAAGCAAGATTAGAAGATGATAGCAAATTTAGAGTAAACCTTTTTCATGGAGGTTTCCATTGACCTTTTTCATAGAATTTGTAATTTTGACCCACTTCTGTGGTTACCATTAATCATAAGTATGCTTTAATCATCTTCTTTTGTGTCTTTGTACTTTTTTCATGTAGGCATACAACAAAGCATGACATTATTTTTCTAGTTTCACAGTTTATGCAATTAGAGTTATAATCCATGTACATTTTATGGCTTAACATTATACATACTGATTTTTGATATTTTTCCATGTTACATAAGTACCTGTAAATGTTTATTCACATACATGTGCATATATTTTCAAGATTAAACTAAATGAACATAGATACGCATTTTATATTTCTATAAATATATATAAAAGTATACATTATAATATTGTTATAAAGAGTCGTGCATGTTCTTCATGTAGAACTGCAGTTCTCTAAGAGCGGATATATGATTTTTATATGACCCTCTTAAGTTTCACTAGATCATGAAAAAGAATATTTTTCAATCTTTATGCAGCAAATTTGCACAATCAGCAATGCATGGGGTACATGTCACCATATTATCCCATGGTTGCTTTCTGTTTGAGAAGAATATGGTACACTATGCAGTCAAATATGTAATCGTTTTAAGGTGATATGGTGTTTTTTCTCTTTGGAAGTTTTTACAATGCTTCATTGGCAAAAAATAAAACAACATCTCATATCTATTCTTCTGGCATTTAGTTTTTCTTTTTCCTTCTGTCCCACTTCTGTATGAAAAAGAAATATGAACCCTTTTGCTGTCCCACTATCAATTGGAAGGTAGCACAGTGCTTAGAAAGAAAATTGGCACTGGGAGAAGAACACATCCATCTGAGTCAAAGCTGCCAGCTAGCCTTGGGCAAGTCACCCAATCTTTCATTAACTCAGCCCTCTCAGGAAAGGGGAAGTAACAAGACTATTAATAATAATGCACATTAAAAACATTGCAAATATCATACTCTACAGCCTAGCAGAGTTCTTGGCACATTTCAGGCAGATAATTAAAGGCAGTTAATATTTTTATCATGAGGTCTTCACACCCAAACATCTTCGTTCTCTTTTTATCCTCCTACATTTTGTGATAAGCTCATTTCTCCTTGTCCTTGTTTACTGATTTTACTTAGTCCTTCTATGTATTATGTAAAGTTTTCAATTTAAAGATTTAAAAATATGAAATTCTCATAATCAACATTTCTTTGAATTGGATTTTACAAACAGAATCTCAATATTTTCAGTTATTCCTGACTCCCAGGAGATACTTTGTTAAGATTAACATAATTGGCATGGGAAAAAGTTTCTTACTTTAAAATGAGAAAAACGGAATTATGTGTGTCATATTTGGAAGATGAAAGAAAATTGTTAGAACTGGATATTTATTGGTGAATAAACTATATTCAATTAAAATGGTGGTTAAGTGTCTCAAGAAACCGTTTCATGTGAACATGGTGGACATTGTATTTTTGTCCAAGGTTTAGCTTTTCACTCATATCTACATGAAAAATAAATCTACCAGCTAAGCTAGTAAAATATGGCCATATCTGAAAGGGAGCCAGAAATATAAAAGACATTGCAACTATATTTTCCTAAACCAAACAGAGTTCAAGAGATTATCAAGCCACAGTCACTGACATGGAACAAATATCTATCTGCCTCCTAGGCCCTTGGATACATGTTTAGATTACAATAAAATAGACCGGACCAAGAAACATACAAGTAACCACGCAACCTGTAAATCACTGTATTGGACACTGTTATGTGGTCTTAGCAATGTTAGGGCTCTAGCCTCTAAGTCGTAAGAGCCACTGTGCCAGTAGAAAACAGCTGAAACCACGGGATGAAGAATTGCATGAAAGCTTTTCAAGTTAAAAGTGTCTGATTTACAAGTTCACAGAGAGTTTGGAGAGGCATGTTGTTGGGTGACAAAAAGCAAACTTGTATTAGCATTTGTCAAAACTCTCTAAGTGTATACTAGGCATTTTATAGCTGTATGTATACATTACTATATGGGATTCTTTTCAACTCAGAAGAAAAGTATATAGGACAATGCTGTAGAATCTATAAAGGTAAAAATTGAGATTTAATGTAGCAAAATATTTTGATGATATATTAATCTAAACATAATTACAAATGAATTTTTTTAATTAAAATCATATACATCATTAAAAAATCTTAGTAGGAATGTGTATGGACTGCATGGTGTCTTTCAAAGTTCATACTTTGAAGCCCTAATGCCATGGTGATTATATTTGGAAACAGATAAGGTTTAAGGTCAAATGTCCCTGGGTCTCATAAAAAGAGAATAAGAATACAGAAACAGAACTTGCTTTCTCACTTACACACACACACACAGCAAAAAGACAGTTGTCTACAAGATATAAAGGAGTCACCAGAAACACACAATCTGAGAGTGTAATCTAGATTTCTTAGCTTCCCAAATTATGAGAAGACAGAACTTAATTATAGTATATGGACCATAAAATAAAGATATATCCATACTAAAAATCTTATTGGCTTTAAATATTAGTAATATGCCCCATTATTAAATTTCAAATAAAAGCCAATCCCTACCTACATGAAGTAATACTCTATTATTCCTTTCCTTACTGAAGATGCTGAAACACTGAAAAGGTGAGTATTGCATCCAAGCTGGTTGTACATTCTGGGGTGTGAGGGAGCCAGATGTATAAACTGGGCAATTATGCTCACAGATCTGTGTCATTAATCATCTTTCTGTACTTACATGTGAATGAGGATCTTTGCATTTTTTGTGTTTTGAAGTTAGCCTCTTTTGCTTACTTGAAGTATATTTTGTTGTTATAATCTCTTGAATGAATTAAAAAGACAAAATTTTCAGAATAGTTTATGAGCAATAACTTTCAATACTTCTCTTAGAAGATAAACTATTTGCAATAGAAACTAAAATATATGAATAGTTTTTAATATTTATATTTTTATTAAGCACGTAGGCTAAGCTAGGATATAGATGAAATAGCAATTTCATAAGAAGTATTCACCAAAAGCAACTAGCAGTAAAATTCCATTTCTTAAATTTTAGTGTGGTATAGTTATCCAGTGAGAAATTAGGAGACATGTGCTACATTCCTTTTACTAGAGGGTCTTGCAATTTGAATCCCAAGTCTGCAAGTGTTTCATGGTGTCTGTATGTTGTTTTGTTTGTCATTGTATGTATAATGTTGGGCTAATATTTAATTAGATTATTGCCAGTCTGTTGTGAAACAATGAAGAGGAGCAATTACCGCATGAGATTTATCATTCCATTCTTGAAAGATTGTTTTAAATCATGTAGCTCATGCTTTCTATTGGGAGGGAGAAAAGTGAAGTTTAGGTCAGTGCTGAGTTCAAAGAGCTACACAGCTTGTTCTTGCCTAAACACGGTTATAACTCAGGGCATTTTTTATTGTTCATGTGGTTCTTTAAAAATTGAAATCACACCCAACCCCAGGCTGAGTGCTGATCTGTCATTTTATTCTTAGTGAACTTATAAGAAGTAATGCCATGATTGACTGATTTCCAGTAGTATTTTCGCCCACATTTTCTGAATAAATCACACTTCAATAGTGGAATGTTTGTAGTTATCAGTAGGAGCCTAAATACAAATGCGAGGCCTTTGCTTGATTTTGTCAAAGGATATGGCTCTTTGGGGATTTTCTTTTTCCTCTTTTTGAGACAGGGACTCGCCGTGCAGTTCAGGCTGGCCTTGAGTTCACTTTGTAGCCCAGGCTGGCCTCAAACTCCCAATGATCCTCCTGTCTCACCCGCCCGAGTACTGGGATTACAGGCGTGTGCCACCACGCCCTGCTATGTGGCTCTTTTGGCATGGACTCTTACTACCTACTTTAAACCCAGGACCTTTTCCGGTTTATTTCATTATCTGATGTCTTTCCCTTATCACTTGTGGGAGCTGTTTCAGCGTTTAGAATGCTCAGTGTGCTCAACTTAAACTTCTTTTGACAGGAACCTTGTTTGAACTTGTTTACATCATCATGGAGAATGTGTTGAGTAAGTTGTAAACATGAAATGGCCACAATCTTTGACAAATACAACTCACGTTTAATATTCATGTAATAGTATCCAAGGACTGTACTTACGGAAAAGGCCTGAATGGATTTAGCAATGCTTTTGGTATAAATTGTTTTGAGTGATTCATTGCACTACAATGCAAGTAACAAAAGGAAGTGTGCGTTTTAGTCCATGCTGTACAGGTCACCCGCATTTCAGGGCTGCACTGAAACCTACAAGAATAAATCATGGTAGTAAGTAGACATTAAAGTCACATCAGCTGAGTTTCCAGACTGAACAATCAATATTATTATCATACAGACTTATGGTCTGAGCAAACGATTGGGAGTAGCCATTAAATGCTAGATCTATTTCATCAAGTCTTAATAATATTAAATATTTGCAGTCTTTTTCAATATACCTTGCACTTTTCTTTAATGCAAGGAGAGTCAGGTATCTCTGTGACCTAACTTTAATTTGATTTAAGCATCAATACAAAAGCTTCATAGGTACATCATGAAATAAAGTGATTTATTTTTTCATTATTACTTCTGGGAATTATGGAGCTTCTTGGACATAAATTCCAATGAGACCCCCTTGGACAGTAACAAAAAGAAAAGTCAATTCTAGGGACACAAACTGGGATGGTAAAGTAAGGATGAAACTGGATTGCATGGAATCATTAACTACTTTTATTGGTGCATATTTTTATATAATTGTTATACTGTAACTTTGGAAAGTTTAGTAAATACATCATTTATAGTGAATTTTCAAAAAGCAATATTTTGATGATGTTGATCTGAGCAAACTACATTCATTTCAAAATTTATTTTTAATAAATAAAAGTCAAATATTTGACAAAATATTTTGACTAACTTTTTTACTTTTACAACTTGCATATTTTGTAATATTATCTTAATAACTATCAGGTTCACACACATAAAACTAACCTGACACCCTAAATATCCTAAGTTTTATTCTTTTATCAACAAGCTACCATTGTTTAACACCATAGTTATTCATAATTCCCATATCTGGCACAGCTCTTGACACTCTAGAGAGGGGATGGTGGAGGCCGAAGATAAACAAGAGTCAAGATGCAGAAAGCAGAGGTCAGGTGGAGCTTCCTCTCCTGGTTGGCAAGAAAAATCCACCCAATGACTACAGCACATTTATTTATACACTCAAGAGGTTGATTTTAATTGAAACCTCTCTGCCTAGCAACTTATTTTTCTGTCTTGCCTTGGACGCCTGGTGTTCTCAGACCTGGAAAACCATGTTCATGGTACTTTCCTCAGGTGCTCTGTGTTCTTTGGGCTGACTTTGCTTTAGCTCTGCATGACTGATGAATTTCCAGTTTTAACTGCTCCCCACACATAATCTTCCTTATATCTAAGTTTTGAAAAGTTGAATGATGTCTCAAAGTTAGAGGAAAGAGAAAATTTATGAGTCACAGGAAATCAGACCAAAAGGGGAAGAAATACTTAGAGATCAGGGATCCAAAACAAGCTGTGATTAATGGTTTGTGTTTGTGCCAATGAAAACAAATATCTTCGTATAATTCAGCTCAAGAGTAAGCCAAAATGTTAAATGATATTCATAAATACGTATAAAGTTAACTAAAAATGAACATTTTTAAAGAAGACTGAAATCACTGGCATTGTGTTTGATGATCGATATGTGTTGACAAACTATATTTTCCCTCTGTAATCAATGAATTGACTTGTATATTTATCTAAAAAATATATGTGATATCAGATTGGTACCAATCACTGCATTAAGCTGGGGCTAGGAAAGTGGTGGTCAGCTTTGTTCAGGTATTGTAAGAGAGACTTCTATACAAATAGTTAAAATTCACTCACCAATAGCTACCTTGAGTTTATCCCATCTAAACTATTATTCAAAGCACCAGAAAAACATAAATGCATAAAATTTGAGAAATGTCTTTTCTTCTAGTATTTATAGTATAGTGTGAGGAAATAAATTAACACTAAGTGGAAGCAACACTTTATGTTGTGCCTTAATCATAAGAAGGTTTGTTCACAGAAAGAATACCCTCCCAGCAACAGGGGGGCAAAAGGCCTAAGGCAAGATTGAAGCCAGCATGTTCAAGGAGAGGATACTGTAAAGCTCAGAGGGAGTAGGTGATGGTGAAATAAACTGGGAGGGTTGGAACTGGACACATGAAATAGTCTGAAAGATTTGAGTCCAGCTGCAAGTTGGGTACAAAAATAACTTTAAAACAGAGAATAAAATATTTTACTAAGATAATTCTAATGGCAACTAAAAGGTGCGTGATGATGAATGGTAGGTAGCAAGAGAAAGAGCCCAGTTTTCCATGTAAAATATAACAATGTTGGGATAATGAAGTATATTTTGCTCAATAACAATATGTGGTTATATAAAATGAAAGAAAAATTTAAAAAGAATATGTTTTTTGACACTAGTGGTATTATAAGAATAATTTGGGAGTATCATAAGAAAAATGAAAATACATACACAGAGAAAGTAAGAACTGTATTACTAGAAATTCAATAGCAAGAAACAAAGGGGATGTTAAAGGATAGGTACAGAAATAAGGCAGAGGTGGAGATATTAGGGTAACACAACTCCAAATGTGCAAAAAGTGTTATTAGAATAAAGAAATGAGAGACAAACATAATCAGAACCAGGCTATTACCTTTCTAAGAAGTTTGAACATATCCTCCAGCAATTGTAAAGAAGAGGATATGTGCTTTAAGATTATTAAAATAATACATGACAAAATAATGATAATAGATATTTTGTAATGATTTGTAATTTTTAAAGATTTTAAATGTATAATTTCATGTATCATACGGTGGAACAAGACCAATAAAACCGAAATGGCATCCTGCCCCTCAGAGAAGCTAAGGTGAAGCAGACTGGCATGAATGTTGGCAGTAAAAAGTGCAGAAAAAAGTGCAGGGAGAAGGTCTTTATTAGGTAGGACAAACAGAGAGAAATTTCCTTTGTGTGACAGCTGCAAATCAGCATGGTAAGGGGTAGCCTCTTACTAATTCCTGTGTCACTCACTTTCCACTGTCCTTCACTTTCACAAGAAATACGAGCTAAAGGGTCAGAGGCTTTGTCTTTTTTTTTTATCCCAAGCATCAAGAATTCTGTCTCTGTACAGCTAGGACTTGTCTATCTTTTTTCATGAAGACAGAGCATTAAAAACTTGTTTTTTATACAGAAATTAAATGAAAATTATCCCTTGCAGATACATATTTTTGGAGTAGCCTCACATTTGTTTTTGGAAATGTGAGGGGCACTGAGGTAGATCAAATTATAAGAATTGTGTGTTCTGCTATTAAGGCATGGATGGCATCTTGGGTGACAAAACATAGGCAGAATGGCTTTAATTAGTGAGAAGAGCATCAGAAAACTGATGAAAAAGAATTAACATACGTCATGTACAGGTACTAACTACCCATGAGGAATGCAATCATTATATGATGCAAACATGTACCAATTAAATATAACTATAAAAAGCATCAGAAAACTGGGGTTTTCAAGTAGAAATTAAATAGCTTAGTTAAAAGGACTTTAATCCTTGGAAATTTGAGGGTAAAAGTGTTGGTAAATCTCATAAAAGAGCATGTGTTGAACACTTGAGTCTGATAAGAGTTTGGATGCCTGTTGGTTATAATTCAGCTCAGAGCTATCTTCAGCTAGGCTCAGGATGGTTATGGGCAGATGGGTACTTTGAAGCATCAGATGGTAACTCGCAGTTTAATGAAAACTTGAAAGAAAGTTTAGACCTTGTCTGAGAAGGCATTGAAAATGTGCTCAGGCAATTAGTTATTATTAGAAATGTTGGGACGAAGACTCAGGTTCTGTAACTCTACGTACCTCTTTGCATGGGAATTAGCACATGTACTGACCTCACTGCTACCTTTTTCCTGCCATGATCATGGATAGTTTGTCATTTGTGTCTACCTGTGTCAAAAGATTCACATTTGTCTTGGTTATTTTCTCTCATGGCTGAGATAAAATACCTAAGGCCCAAAATGAAGGAAGGAAAGGTTTATTTAGCTTACAGTTTATGGAGGTTTCAGCCCATACTTGGCTGGCATAGAGACAGAGTGGCACATGGCAGAGGGCAAAGGTTCATGGTGGCAGAGCACAGCAAAAACAACCAGAGCAACAGGGAAGAATGGCTGCAAGCAGTCTTTTTCTCCCCTCATTGTAAACAGGCTACCCCCACCCAGGGGTCATGTGGCCCTCAGATAATCTCCATACCCTCCTCTTCCACAGGCTCAGGATATATACAAAGTAAGCACTCTGGCTTCCTGCTGAGTCACTCAGCCAAACCTCTGGACTCCCCAAGTTGACACAATGTATCAACCATAATAACTTCCTTTCACTCTGAGTCATGCTATCTCACTTCCTGAAATGATCTCCATATTAATCTTCACATTCTATTTTTTTTTTTTTTTTTTTTTTTTTGCGGTACTGGGGATCGAACTCAGGACCCTGCGCTTCCGAGGCAAGCGCTTATTCCACTGAGCTATATCCCCGGCCCCTCCATATTAATCTTCATAGCTAAGTACAATTCATACTTAACAGTTTAGCCAAAATCTCTCCATCAGGTGTGCGCACCTGACAGCCACTGCTCCTCGCAATGGACCTGCCCAGAATCTTGAATTTTGTAACTTCCCAAGCGTATCTACATTGACAAGGTCACTTAGGCGGTATGCTCACTCACTAGGCTTTCAGTTTCTAAGTAATTATTGTATTGGAATTCTTAAAGCAAGAATTTCTCTAGTTTTTCACATATGCAGAAAATCCATCACCATCATTATGGTCATCATATGTGAAACAATCTGACACTTAGCCTTGGTTCTTGTTTATTTCCAAAATGGAAAATAAGCAGCCAGTGAAAATTTCATGAAAAATAATACTAATGACAATAATAATTACAAGATGAATGTCTAATGTGAAGTAGTACTAAAAGAATCTCCACTCAGCATATTAATTAGATATTGTTAACTCTTTACTTCTTCTTTTTCCATATCACAGTAACTGATTAGAGATTAATACATTTTCATTAATATCCTCAAAGTGTTTTGATGGCCAAATGAAAATAACACAGAGCAACAGTTTACTGATTTGTTGCCAGAGCCTCTAATGAGATACTCTTAATCAGTTGCAGATCCCTAGACAGGAAGAGCAACCTGCACCATTTTGATGCTCTGACCAGGCAATTTCCTGTAATTGGTCGCCTGTCTGTGAAACTGCATACTTTTGCCCTGTGCTTACACAGCATGTTGTACATCTGGTGCTTGTCATAGTAAGTGTTTAGTTTCTGTTCCCCATTTCCTTTCTTTAGAGTGGTTCATCACCCGTGTAATGAAGGACTTTTCAGGGTTACTGTGTACCTGTGTAAAGGGAGGTAGATGGTTAGTATTGCCCGGACATAAGAATGGCACAGAGACATTTGTATTATAGAAATAAGAAGTCCCAAACTCTACCACCAGTGAGATAGGAACACACACAATGTTTTTCTAAAGATTGAGAGCTTCAGAATCAATGGTATATATAATAGTGTGGGTCCCAGGAATTCCACTAGTAGTAGAAAACTTCCATCTCAGCTCAAGATATTAGAGCAACTTCACCATTTTCTTCTACTTACGCTTTTGGGAAGTGATCATACCTCTGCACATTGGGAAGAAGTATTTGCTTTACTAATTTCATGAGTTCAAATTCTAATCTCACCTAGAAACTTCCTCATAGACACAACCAGATATCATACTTGAGCACCCATCTGAGGATTCAGCACCCAGTCAAGTTCACACATAAAATTTTCCATCACTGTCTTCAGGGATATCCACTTCATTATGCAGTATTTTTTAAAATGATGTGACAGAAAATATTTACAAGCACAAAATATTGTACTGAATTTTATATCTACCTAAACATTTGCCTTTACCTGTGTTTCTAATTGTCTTTTTATGTATTCCAGTTATAGTACTGTAACCTTTTAAAAACATAAATGGTTCCCTTTAAAGTTGTTTGTGTGTATGGTTGTTTTGGTGTGGAATACTTTATAACAATGAATTCTCTATTCTTTTTCTTAGTATACAAATGTCTTCATTTGTAAGTGTTAGTTTTCCTCGATTTAAAATTCTTGCATGACTGCTCGATCTAAAGCATTTCATAGTAGATAAATGCCACCCTGTATAAATTTGATAAGAGAAATATAGGACTAATAAAGCAGTGAAAACTTAACTTGTTTAGAAAATATACATTCATCAAGTTATTCCCACTTGCAAATGAAATGATCCTACAGATAGAAAGAGAAAACCAAAAGACTACTAGAGATGATAAATTAATTCTGATAGAGTAGGATGCAATATGAAAATGCAAACATCAGTAGCTTTCCTGAACACCGATAGTGAACTGAGTAGAAAAGAAATTTGAAAATAATCCAATTCACAATTCACACATAACAAAAAGCTCCATAAAAACAAGAATAGACCTAAGTGAAGATGTAAATGACTTCTACAGTGAAAATCATGAATCACTAAAGAAATTGAAGAAGACACACAAAAAGCAGAAAGAACTCCCATGGATTATGGATCAGGAGAATCAATATTTTAAAATGTTCATATAACTTGTAGTTACCTACAGATTCAATGTAATTAAATTACCAATGGCATTCTTTATAGAAGTAGAAAAGGCAATTTTAAAATTACTATAGAATCACAAAATACCTTAAATGTCCAAAACAATCCTAAGCAAAGAAAGCAATCCTGGAAGCATCACAGTAGTGAATTTCATGATGGATTATAAATTTACAGTAACCAGAACAGCATGGTATCAGCATAAAAGCAGACCTGCAGGCTGACAGAACAGAATCTAGAACCCAGAAATCAATCTATCATTTGCAGTCCACTGATTTTTAACTATGGTGGATGAAGTATACATTGGAGAAATGATAGTCTCTGCAATAAATAGTGCTGAGAAAATTAGATATGTATCACTGTAAAATATTGAAATGAGACTCTATAATTTATTCTGTGTCTAAACCAGCTGAAAACATTGCGAAGACCCTTAATGTAAAACCTGATATTCTGAAACTCCTGTAGCAGTGATGATGAAGCTTTCAGAGCCCAGGCCCCCAAACTGCTACCCCAAACACACTTCTTTATTGTAAAGTGCCAACTATGCAATTAACCTTAAATACTGAAGTTTTCCTGTAGAAATGAAAATTTCATACTTTAAGAGCTTTTGTCATAAATGAAGACAACATGAGTGTCATATGTTTTCCACCATTTTCCTATAGGAAAACACAGAAGAAATAATTCAGGATATTGGGAAAGACAATGATTTCCTGGAGAAGATTCCAAAATAAGAGGAAAATATAAGAATTGCAGACATAATTACATCAGATTTTAAAATCTTCTCTACTACAAAGTAATTAATCAACAGAGTAGGGGAAAAGCAACAATGGAATAGGTGAAAATCATTGCTACCTATTCATCTGACTGGCTATTAATTTTTATAACATATAAAGATCTAAAAATGTACAAAAAGTAACCTCAAGTCATTGAAATGTGCAAATGATTAGCATAAACACAAATACCAATGGCAAATAAACATTTTAAAATGCTCAATTACTATGTACTAAAGAATGAAAATTAAAAATACCATGAAATTACCATCTTATCTCAGTTAGAAAGGTTACTATAATAGTTAATGCCAATTGTCCAATTTGTTCACTTGAGCAAGGACCAGGAGATTATTACAGAACCCTCTGGGTATATCTGCATAGGTCTCAGAGACTTGATCTTCAGTACGGCAAGTCCATGACTTTTCCTCTCTGAAATCTCTCTTCCTCTCTGTTTCAGGGAGGCCATAAGCAGTTTTCCTTCACCATGCCTTTTTGTCATGAAGTTACTGCCTTAGAGTCTCTCAACCATGAACTCTAACATGGAGACCATAAGCCAAGACAAAACCCTTCTCCTTTACGTTGTGTATGTCAGACATGAGATAGTCATGATGCGTGCTATATGCACGTGTAAAAATGTCACAGTAAAGCCGGTCAGTCTGCCTAGCGTGTTAATAATTTTTAAAAAGGAAATATTGAATTCAGTTTCAATAGGGTCATTGTACAGAGAAAGGCTTCATTGTATAAGAGAATTAAAGCTCAGATTTTGGTGAGAATTAGAGAAAAAATATTGAAAATATGGTTATTTAATAGTCAATTGAATGCTACTTCACATGTGTTACCATACAAGAAAATATTTTTAAAAACTGAGCTGAAGGGAGTGGGTGGGCTGGGAAAATTAAGTAGCAAAATATACCATGCACAGGCGCAAATTCAACATGGTGAATATTATGAAAATGTGTATCTGCAGTGTACCAAAAAAATAAAAATAGGTAAAAGGGAATTGTGTAAGTCTTACTTAACACAATTTATAAAATTTGTTAATCAGAAAGTTGTGCCCAAGATTCAGACATTATACCACAAATGTTTAATTGTAAACCAGATAACCATATACCGAGAGAACTAAAGTCAGTGCTTAATATAAAATTAGCAGGAGTTAATGTCATTTGGATCAAAGTAACAACTTGCTGTGTTGTCTTGTCAGTTTGCTGGGATGCATTGTCACAGATTTTTGTGCCCTTTGAGAAAATAGCTTGGCTGAATGTTCCTGCAATAGTAAACATGTAAAATGTGCGGGCTTTCTTCACCTGAAAAAAAAAATGTAAACAATTGTAAAATGACTTAGAGATAAAAACAAACAATGCCCTCACCCATGAGGGCAACTGCTCTGAGTCTAGTTTGAGAAACCTGGTTCATGTAAATAAGACTAAATAACAGAAGGTGAGAAAGGCTCTAACATTTATTGCCTTCAAAAATTTTAAAACATCACTTTAGATAATCAGTAAAGACAAGCAATTCTGCTCACTTTCTGACGCTGGATATAGGTATTCAGATAAGTGAGACATTCTCAATATGTATGGTGATGTCTGAGCAGTAACAAACTTATTGCTGAGTCCTACTACCATTTAGGGTCAGTACACAATTCAAAGTTCAAGCTCAGTGCCAGGGAGCTTTCTAAAGAATGCCCATGGTAGTGACAGAAACTTCCCACAGTTCTCAAGTGTAAATCCAGGACTACATTCCAAGGGCTGCTGTGGCATCTAATAGTGACCACAGTAGATTCCTTGTCTTGGCCTCCAGGCCTCAGTAAATAAGTTGATAAATGTCCACAACAGCCTGAAGATTTAACTCTTCTCAGCTTTAGTTGTAGCAGATAAAAAGCTGTGCTCATAATAGATTAATCTGTGTCCTGGAAATCATATTTTAATCATTATTCTCCTACAAAATACCATATAATTCTGCTTTTTCAAGCTAAATAGTATATTAATTTAAAATAGAATTTGTGATTAATTTGGAGGCAGATAAAACTAAAATATAAGCCAGCTTACATTCAGAGAGAAGAAATATTTATATTCTGGAGAAATTCTAGGTATTTGAAGGAAGTTTATGAACTGATGTTTATGTTCTGAGAACACTGCCAAACAATTTCTATGCTTCTAAGAACTGAAGCGAAAGACAAGGCCATTAAAACAAACAAAAGGAAGCCAAACAAAACAGTAAGATGAAATAAGGAATGAAAAAAAATCCAAGAATATGACCTAAATATTTTGCTCACTTTCTTATCCAAAATTTGTAAATGATGTGAAATGACCTCATATTAATGCTTTCTCCCACTGAAAGTTACATTGCCAACTAATCAAAGAGTTTCACTCCTGTCCTCTCTCTCTCCCTCTCTCTCTCTCTGTCTCTCACTGTCTCTCTCTCTGTCTCTAGCTGACACTCTCCCTCTTGCTCTCTCCTGTCACTTCCTCTCTATTTGAAGGCTACTAGCTAATGATAGACTTCCAAATAAAATTATATTTTCTCAAATCCTATATCATCAAAGGGAACAGAAATCTTGGAGTACAATATTAAGGGAGAATGAAATATGTAGATGCTACCTATAATCCTCTACACTGATTTTCGAGAGGGAAGGATTTCAGTATCTACATTTTGATGAATCGAAATAATAAGTCTGGGCAGCATAAAGGGTATAATTTCTCCAGGTTGAGTCGCTTTGTGATTTGAAATAATATAGAGTACAATAACTAAAACCATAAAGTAAAATTGTCCAAAGTAGTCTACCTGTATTTAGTCACGTGAATTGCTCTCTTCAACAAATCAGTGTGACAGGAACAAATAGAGGAAGAGCATTATCAGATTAATGTAAAAATATTGTAACTCTTGGATATGGCTTGTTTGAACAAATTTTACCTACAAAAGAAGTGTTAGAGAAAACAATGGGCCTGTGACTGTGAAAGAAGTAGGAACTACTTGGCAATAGATATTTACACGAATTAAGTGCTGAAATGCAATTATGAGGATTGGAAAGCCACCCTTATAATTGGAACGTATATTTGAGCATTTAGTAGTGATAGCCTGAAGATGTTCATTACTGCATTTAAAATTCATACAAAATTTATAAAACATATATTTATAGAATTATGAAAGTGCATTGAAAATTTATTACATATTTAGCAAACATTTATCAATGTGATAAACATATATGTGTGTATACTCATTTTGCTCTATAATCTGTATTATTGGAGATCCTTAAACATATTAAATTACATATATATATGTATATATATATATATATATATTCTAAAAAGAATACCAACAATAAAACCACCTGTTCTGTATATAAAGAACAAAAGGAAAACAGGAAATGAAGGAGAAAGAGCGGGCATGTTCTGAATATCTGTGTTCTTCCAACATTGGAATGGGATTGTGGTGGGTAATTAGGTCAAAAGGGTTCCATCTCCATGAATAGAGCTCGTACATATATTAAATAGGCCCAAGAGAACCATTTTGCCCCTTTTACTACCTAAAAACCCAGCATGAATGTGTCCTCTAGATCCTAGAAAGCATGACCTAACTGGACGACCTAGGATTAGCTAGGTCACAGTGATAGCGGACCTTTTGAGACCAAATGCCCAAACTGCAACCCCAAACTCACTTCTTTTTCACAAAGTGCCCAAATTGTGATCAAACCTAAATGCTCGGCTGCTGGGGCATCTTGGCTTGCGCATGCCAACAGAGAGCTCTATGCAGTTGCTGCAGCTTAGGTATGCCATAAGTTCACCGCCGCTGATAGGACTGTGATTTTAGACCTCCAACCCTCTTGATTTGTGAGAAATAAATTTCTGATTTCTGTAAAAAACATGACTTCTGTTTGCATTGTATCAGAGTAGCCTAAAAGACCCAAAACTGACATGGAATGGGAGAGGGGGACAGACTAGGACAGGAGCAGAGAGTGGAGGAAAAGAGGAGATCACACATGTATGAGAACTTCACTTTGCTTCATATGGTCTAGCCTGATTCAACAGGTGTATGTTCATTGTTGTGAAGTATTTTTGTGTGACAAGCACACAAATTACTACATTTGTGCTGTGTATGATTTGACCTGTTGTTTGATGATGATATATATATTCTTGGCACCAGATAACTGTGCAAAACTTTACATTTCAACTTCGTAACCTGGTGTGAGGGAAGATCCAGGTTCTGCATGTTGCCTGTTACATTCATGCTGTTCTTTTTTGTATGTTAAGATAAAAATAATGTCCATAAATAATGTTCACTTTTCTCTTTATTTTAAAGAGAAAAGAAAACAAAACAACAACAAAGATAAAAACACAAAAACAAAAAAAGATACAGAATTCCAAAACAGATGATAGGAAATTGACAGTGATTGTTATATTACATATTATTATCTTCAAAAAATAATTTTTTATTCTCTTTAATTGTTGAAAAGTAATACTTTAAAATACTGTCATGTTGTAGTTTCCCTAAACTAGATTTTCAATTATGTTTCCACAAATTAGCCTACCTCTTTCCAAACTCAGGGCCTTTTCAACCCTGTTATTTCCCCTTTCAGAGAAAAGTTAGTTCTCTGTCCCTGTCCCTGTTTTATGTAGTCTACTTTTCTATCACAGCACAGGCCTTTTAGTATATCCCCAAGCAAGGACCACTTCCCTGCTTGCTCTCCAGAGTCAGGGTCCTCAGCTTTATTAATAGCCTACAATTCTCCTGCATGGCTTTCACCTGGAACATGAATTGCATAGTTGTTTACATTTGAATGATGCGCTTCTGACGCTCCCACTCAGCTGTCCATTCTCTGAGGGCAGCAAGTCAATCTCTCTCCATCATTGCTTTGTGACAAGTGGAGAAGAAAGCCTGGTGCACCACAGACAGGTAGTAAGAGTGTGTCCAATTCATCAGTGTCACCTGAACTTCTGGTGAGTTTTATATGTTCTAGAATGAGTACATGTAATTTATAAGTAAATTTTATATTTTAAAATAATGAGATTTCTGTACCCAGGAAAATGCGTGAAAAACAAAACAGGAGAGAAATTAGACTCACACTTCACCCATTTCTGCTTTATATTTCTACCCCAGAAAATGTTTCCATTTTGAAATTAAAAATGTAGAAAACATCTAATTTGAGAAGTTGAACTGAAGTTTCATAGCTATTCTCTGGCATTCTGGAAATCTATTTCTGTGCATGCCTGACTCCCAGTGAATTAAAATAAGATTCTTAGCTAAACACTTCTTCTTTAATAAAAATTCTCCATATAATCACTGAGCTTTGCATTCATGCTCATCTTAGCCAAGTTGTATTTTATTTTGTAGTGTATGCATTTTTGTCACACTTAAACCTTTCTGGAACCAACTAAGACATGCATAAATACATACATAACACTTTGGATACAGCCATGTAAAGATGTTTTGGCAATTGCAAATCTATACTGAATATTTTCAAATATATAGGTTAAAGCACTGCTTTATTTACTATGCACTTAAATAGAGCTGTGTCTCATAAATCATCACAGCTTTGTCAGGGCAATTGAGCATTCTGACTTTCAATCCTGCTCTGCAAGGCTGTACTGAATGCTTTCTGTGTAGTTGCATAGAGATAAAATGACATAAAGCTAAATCGTAGAAATATTTCTCACATCTGATAAGAGTCAATGAGGGTGTATTAAGTTTAATATTCATATTTACATTTGGTACACTTATAATGTTTTTGTCATTCCTTTTCCTTATTATTCATCTTGGAATTTAACCAAAATTTATTTTTGTATGAGGTTGTCACATTTCAATCTGCCAGGATCAAGAATGATAGATGTTCCAAGCTTTCAATTTCTAACTTCTATTTACAGAAGTTCATAATTCAGATGGAATATCAACTCTGGGATACAGTGTGACATGTAGATTTTATGGATGTCATCACATTAAGATGGTCATTATTTACGTCCCTTCTTTTACCTCAAACACTCCCGCAGAAATATTAGCAATACAGAAAAAGCTGCAGATAAGGAAATTGTGCCCTGTTGTAATAAATCTTTATTATCTGTACATCCTTCTAATGTCAGTTTCTTTCAAGTTATTCCTCTTCCCTAAACTAGCCAATATCTTGGTAATGTGATTCTTTTAATAACTCTTTAGGGAATATTCCAGTTAGGAGGAGTACACTTTATGCTGCAATGGAGGACAGAAAAATCTATGGATGTTAATAAACTTCACAGGTAAATCTCACACATATGCTAGAACAGGGGCAAGAAAAGAGAGAGATCTGGTTAGGCAATGCAGAGTACTGAAAAATATGCGACTTAGTCAGAAATACTGAACTCTATGCTTGTTGCAAAATTGAAGCTGCATCACACGGAACACATGAGCTGCAGTCACCGACCTTGTCTTCACTGCACAAAACATGAGGTATCTTGTCATCAGACAGTATTTGCACCCTAATTCTCCCTTAAAATGCCATGAATTCATTATAAAAGAAAAATAATAAATGTGGAAAGACAGAAACTGATTATAAGTGACAATGACTATATTTAGAAAGATGGCGAATCCAAAACAACTGCAGCAGGCTTTCATTTCTTAGTTTCACCCACTGTTGTTTCCTGAACTCTTCTATATTCTGCACCTAACTCAAGCCACCTGCCCAAATATGAAGTGTGCTTCTAAATTCAGGGGAACTACGGTGTAAGTTGCCGGTGTATTTATTAATTTATTCACATTATTAAAAGACAAGTGTTAACCTGTATAAAGATTTACAAAAATGCAAATGATGAGCATAATTTGTACTAAAAATAGCAAGTTTCTTTACAGAGGAATACATTTAGAGCAAGGCATTTGAGGAAAATGAGAAGACATCAAAAGGGTGATGAAACACTGTTTCAAAAAGTATATTACTTTACACTGAAATACCAGTTTAGAGCCTAAGGTAGAAATTAGGGGAAGAGACCACAAGAATCTGAACCATGGTCCCTTGCCAATTGCCAGTCCAGAGGCACTCCTCACCATTCCGTACTCTGATCTGCTCCCCAGAAGCTGAGGTAGATGGAAGGCACTGCTGCTTTCCAAGTTTCAGCTTGATTGTGGTTCTACCAGGGCTGAATAGTGGCATGGAGCTGGAAGACAAAGTGTGGTGTTAGCGGGGCATACCTAATTCCATTGACTGCATTTTCTTGTCTCATTCTCCTTTGCAAAGTCTCTATTGCACGTTGAATAGCCCTTTCCTTATAAACTATCTCTGCACTTCCGTCTCTTACTTTCCTCTTTCAGGTGGACATAGTAAAGGCTGCTTCCCTGTTGCCATTCCGAGGGAACAGCACTGTCGCTACAGGGTACACTAGACCTGCTTTTCACCAGTCTTCTCAGTTAAGAGATTGCATGAACCGTGTTTTTTCCTCCTGGTACCCTGATTCACACAAAGACCAAGATAAGAGAGTAACACCAAGAATAAAGCATTATTGACAAAACTTGCTTACTTACTGTGTATGAGATGCAAAATATATGAATGAGTTCATGGTAATGGTCAGGTTTGTCACCTAATTGACAAAATAGATAGATCTGAAATTAAATGAAAGCTAGTTGTAGAACAAGTAGAAAGTTTGTACATATAAATGAGTTCAGATCTGGAATAAGTGTGTGGTATCATATTGGCCTCTGTATACCAATCATATCTAGGAGAAAAACTATAGGTCTCAGTTGTACAAGAAATATCTGGGCTTAAAAAAATATTTTCACATTGTTAGAATATAGTATGGAAATTAGGAATGTAACATTTTCTCCAGTGGTAATATGTACAATACAGCACTTAAAGATACTAAATGCATTGATAAATATCATGAGTATAAGTTCAAAAGGTTAGTTGTGAGTTTTTGTCATGTAACGAATATGTCAAAAATAGTTTCTAGATACTTTCATGTCTCATATTGTATTTCATGGGAATTCTTAACACATATTTAAATGAAGTTACATGCCAGAGTCCCTGACCATATGGAAATTAATCAAGCATTATTGACCTTTTCTTCATATTAAAAAAGTATTGTGTGTGATTTTAACAATGTGTAATAAGACCAGATTCAGTATCCCACCACAATAAAACCGGCAAATAAAATAAAAAGAGGGAATAATTTTGAAGATTAATAATCTACAATTATAAAAGTGAGAAAGAATTTATTTCTAAATTAACAGCAAGTAGGAGACATTTTTCTCTTTATTTAGATAAACTTGTATCAAAATTCTAAAGCATCTAAAAATATATGGAATTCTTGAATATCATTGACATAACTAAAGTTTAGAGTGTCATAAGAACTTTAGGCATTTATATCTGTAGATTTGATACATTTTTACTAGGCCAATTTTATTTTTGCTCACTGAAATTTTTTATTATTGATACAAATGCTGAAATCTGACAGATCTGCAAAACTTCTAAAATATTACAAATGTATGATGACTCAGGTGGAATAAAATATTATTTCTTCCTAATACAAAGTCTAAAATGCTTGTTTAATTGATGTAAGACTATTCACAATGTAAAACAATAGGTTCCTTTCATCTTAAAGCTCCTGATAGCAGCTTCACATATTTTTCATACTTTCTTTGCTTGTCTGCATCTTGGCACAGAAAATGTGTGGAATCAGGTCACACTGAGGAGTTTACATTCATCAAAACAGTCTTGGAAACTCACTTTATTGTATTGTAAATAGAATATAGTAACATATAAAACAGATGTGTCAAGAGAGTAGATTAGGAATTGGCCCTGGCAGAGGAGGAAAAACACGAGTAGACAAGAGGCACTGTAAGCCACATCGAGGGTTAGGGAAGTGCACACGTTTTCTCATTTATCTTAGAAACACGTGGCTTTTATTTGTTTTCTGGTATCTTTCACTAATGTGTGAGTTCAACCTAAAAATCATTTTCTACTCCAGTATGTGCCCTGCCCATTTTGACCACATGCACAATTTAGCAAACATGACTTCCACAGAATCACTTTATGTAAAGAATGATCAAAGCAAAACACTACGGCACAGATTTTAGTACACGGCACACATCAGTGTAAAATCTGGAAAATTCCTACATAGTACTGAAGTAGACCTGATTTACTATATATTTGCTATTTCTTTTTCCTGCCATACTCAATATTACACCTTGCATTAAAAATAGCTAATCAAAGCATTTTCTGAAAGATTGACAGTTGTCTTCTTGAAAGAAATTCTCATTTCAGTTGCTTAGAATTTAGCATTTCTCTCCACTGTATACATAGAACTGTATATACATATTATATACGACATATAAAGGTAGAGTTGCCAGGCACTTTTTGATATGTACATTCTGAGCATTGAGTTGTGATTGGAGATATGAAGATCCATGGGATATGGGCCCCATTCTTAGACTCACCCAGCAAAAGCAAACACTCATACCAGAGTCACGGTTATGAGTTCTACAAAAGAGGTATGTTATGAGTGCCTTACGAATCCAAAGAGCGATTTTATGTGTTGAAGAGATTCGCAGAGATACCAAGGGGATAAAATCATCACCCTACACCAGCCTAAGGACAGACATGAGTGAGATGTCTAATACATTATGGGTGAAGATGCCTGGAGAGTTACATTCAGTTGCTGGGTAGAGATGAGACTTTAGAGCCCCATAATGAAGAAAGGAAATAGCTGGGAAAGTAAAAGCTACATGGCTGCATCATATGCTCAGCACCTTCCGGTCCCCCTTGCACCTGTACTACAACACCCACAAACACAACTTATGTGCATAGACACACACACACACACACACACACACACACACACTTTCCATTGCTCCAGAATTCAGATAGCCTAATCACCAATTCAGATCCTACAGTGGAGCCTCTGATACCAACGCTCTGCTGATATTCTCCACTTTGGCGCAGCCCTGACCATACCTAGAGAGAATTAGATTTACACCAGTGCAATTCAAGGACTGGTAATATACGATCACTAAGCTCATGATCGAGATTCTGTGGATGAAGGATAAAGAAGGTCAGGCCCTATTCCTTAACACCTAGAGCCTGGCTTTCCTGGGGAACTAACCAATAACACTTATTCAACTAGTACTGCATTCTGCTCACTTGACTGCTGATGGTCTTACTAGCATTCAGGGTCTTCTCTGTACTTCAGGACCACGACCATACCCTCCCTTCAAGCTCTGTGCAATCTCAGCTGGCTTGCTGGCCAGGCTGCTGCTTAAGGGCATGATGGTGATGGAGACAGTGTCCTTCCATAGTGGATGTCTGCCTGTTGTGGCCAGGACAGGATCAGCTGGGCTTACAGTGCTCATTTTGGCCACAACCAGATATACAAAAACCTCATGAATGGCTCTTCAGTCACAGCATTACCAAAAAAGGAAGGATAAAGGATACGCTGAGATTCCTCTGGAGGTGCACCGTGAGGAGGTCAAGTGCAGTCACAGTCATCAGGCCGCTTTGTTGGTGCAGCAGCAAGTTCTCCTTACCCACATTCATACCAGTTCATTTTAGAAGAGGAAAGTCATCTTGGTGCCCTAACTAGACCTGTGTCCCGCCTGGGAGTGGGCTTTGGAGGTGATAGATTGAATGCCAGGCTCTCATGTTGGCCTGCACAGGTTCTCACATGGTGGTTTGGATTGGCTGCTGCTTTGCAATTGGAGGTCGAAGGGTGGAGACTGAATTCCGAGGAGCTCATTTAGATTTGTGTTTGCTGGGTGAGAGCAATTACATCTTGCTGCCCTCTGAGAATGCCTCAGTAGATTCCAGGCATATTTTTCTTTGCCACTCCAGAGGGGCTGGTGGAACAGAGCCCTGGCTGTTAGAGGGAAGTCCACACCCTGCCTGAATCTGTTTCTCCAGAGAAACAGAATCAATAGGACATAGCATTAAAACATATTTATTACAAAACTCATAGAACTATGCAGCTGACAAGTCCAAATCTGTATGGTCAATGACAGGCTCAAGTACCAGGACAGCCTGCAGTTCAGGGAAGCCCCAAGGGCATCCTGGTGCATGAATCCCTCATGCTGAGGAAGGTCAGTTCCTTTCTACCATTCTAGCCTTCAACTGATTGACAGTGGCCCAGACACTTTATGGCACACAATCTGCTTTCTCAGAGTTCATGTACTTAAATGTTATTCTCCAAAACTACTCTCCAACTTGAAATGTAACACAAACCCATGAGTGACTAAGAAGTCAGAAGAAAAAGAAATGCTCTCACCTCCATTGACTCGCTGGGGTATCATTAGTAAGAACTGATGGGATACAAGAGCAGAGCACATAGCATCAATGTCAGATAAGAGGAGACCACATCAGTGGCCTTATTAGATAAAACGATGACTTTGAGGGAAATGAGACCCCTAAGTCAAGAACTCTGATGATGTCTGCTGTTGCAATCATACCTCTGGAGAAAGGTGGGTGCACAATGGTGCTTCCATCCCTAAGCCTTTTCCCACCACATGGGCCCCGCAACGTTGCATACCAAGTTTGCAAAGCCCCTGTGTCCCAAAGTAGTAGATCCTTGATATTTTCATTGTTTTAAAAACATTTTTATGTACATAAAAAAATGTTGAACATCATTGAAATGCAAATTAAATCAGCCCTGAGATTCCACCTTGCCCCAGGAAGAATGGCTATTATCAAGAAATCAGCCAATGACAAATGCTGATGAGACTATGCAGAAAAAGGAATATTTCTCCACTGCAGTTGGGAGTGTAGACTGTTGCAATCCTGGTGGAAAACAGTCTGAAGATTCCTCAGTGAACTAGGATAAGGATTGCATTCAACCCAGCTATTTTCCTGTTGGGTATTTTTCCAGAAGAAATAAAAATATCATCACAGTAATATATGTTCACCCATGTTTAAAGCAGCACAATTGTAATAACTAAATCATGGAAGCAACCCAAATGCCCAACTGAAGAGTGGTTAAGAAGACATGGTATTTTTATATAATGGAATATTACTCAGCTATAAAGAAAGATAAACTGAAGGTTTTTACAGGCCAATAAGTGCAACTAGATATCATAATTATATGTGAAATAAATCAGACCTACATGTGTAAATACTATATTGCTCATTGGTATAAGAACCTGCAAGAGTAAATATAATGTAAAAGATACATTAGATGTTGTGAAAAGGAAAAGAAACTGCTAAAAGGACAGAACACGGATGAGGGAAAAGAGAAAAAAAAAGAAGGGAAATTGTGTATATATGTATACACAAGATAGCTAAGATGATTGTACCACTAATTTCTGTTCCTTTAGGGAAAAGAACCGTTACTATTTAATTGCTTGATCCATCTTGCATGACTATATTTAACTGAGTAACCAATTTAAAGATAACAACATGTAATACAGCAACCATTGTTAATTTCCTATCATCTTGCGTGAAATTCTGTATTGCTTTTATTGTTTTGGTGTTGTTTTGTTACTGTCTGTGTATTTGTTAATGTTCTCATTCTTTTGTCTTAAAATAAAACAATAATAAAAATGTTCTTCAAGAGCAGTGTTTTTACTTACTATTTTATTTTAAACTTGTTGGATAACTTTTAGCTTAGTGATGTTGATTTTTCTCTTAAGTTATTTTTGTAATGTATTTCCCTTTCAAAGTGTGCTGATCTGATGCAAGAGAAAGTTCATCTGAAGCATCTGTTACTTCTGAAGTATTGAGATTCTTTATAGCTGTATGTGTGGCTTGGAACAGTCTCCTATGTGTGTGTTCTGAAATAGGCAGTGTTTTGATTTAAGAATCAAATCCTTGTGAGAATAGTCAGAACCCCTCCTTCTGGTCCCCACAGCCAGAGCTGCTGGCTATAGCAGAATTCAACAAAAAGAATATGCATGAGAAATGCCGGCCCCCAGAAAAAGTAGGTGATGCCTACTACCTGTGAAACTTTCTACGTCTCAGTATCTTTAGAATCATCCTCTGCCATTCTTACAGTAACATGGATGAATGTTACTGTGTGCCTAATCAAAAGCTGCTGAGTCTCCTATACTCTTGGACATGGGTATCATATTCTTCCTTCCATCCCCTTGCTGTGAGGAATGGACTGTGGTTGTAAAGAAAGGCAGAACCACAGTGTGACCTAGTTTTCTTTGTCTCTTACCCATTCATAGATTCCACTTTTGCATCTTTCTTCTCTCACCTACCTCGTGAGGATCAATTCGCAGCTAACGGTAAAGGAGTCATCCCCATTAGCTGAGAAGAAGTTTTCATTTTGTTCAACCATGTCACGTCTTGGTCGGTTCTAAATGAAAATGCCTTGAAAATGTGTGTCCTAAAATCTTTAAATATTCATCTTCCATATGTCTTTTCAACACCCATGAAATCATATTTTCACACCCATGATAACACCAAGCCTGCTGTTATTAAGTCCACATTGGGAGCTGAGAAGGGCAATTTTGAGTTGGTGTTGTTAGACCCCAGCAGCACTTACAACACTGGATTTTCACCTCTGTTGCTATTTGCTCTCTCTTCTAGATGTTACCACTTGCCATTGTTTCTATATTCTCGATGATACATTTGATTTTCCTGGTACTCACCATCCTTTGCCCTGATGTTCATTATTGGGCATGTTCTCTCTAGCTACATGTGTGTACAAATATATGTATAAACACGTGTGTGTGTGTGTGTTTGTGTGTGTGTGTGTGTGTGTGTTGCCACACTCCGCCTTCCTTCAGAGTAACTTGTTTTTTTTTTTTTTTTAATTTTATTTTAAACACAAAAGAATGGAGACATATGAACCAGAAAAGCCATAAACAATACAGAAAATACAAAGTTATACAGAATATAGTAGGGAATTAGAACTGGATGTTGTATTACATAGTTATCTTCACATTAGTTAACACAAAAACATTAAAGGGAATACCAAATTATAGATAAGATAGTAGGGA